>SSNS01000238.1:497053-499940 GCA_006937985.1 Aphyosemion australe | reverse complement strand
ACACACACACACACACACACACACACACACACACACACACACACACACACACACACACACAGTGTGACCTTCTCACGCTGACCTTCTCTGGTCTCAATAACTCACTCATTTCTTCCTGATTCCACCCTGAAGCATTGTGACCGCGCTACTTATCATACTAGACACAAGGTCAAGCGTGTAAAATCCCATAAGAGGAATATTCACATCCATCCCATCACTGACCAAAGACCTGAAGTGCCTCCGAGTCTCCCAGGAAGCTCCTGACTGTGATTTTACACATTTGAACATGTTAGCTTGGCCGAATGTTCACAGAAAAGTTATGTTGAACCAACCATAGAAGAGATGGAAGTGGTGTTTTTGTCTTTTAATTGTTTTGACTTTTCAACACACCCACACACACCCAGCAGGGAAATGTTTATTCAATAAATCAAAATTAGTAAACGCTTTATCATTTTTCAGCAACATACAAAGTAAAATCAGTTTTGTTTTTTAATTTTCTTACAGATTCATGTGAATATACAGGCAACATGAATAAATAACAATAATCAATGTATCATTAGTTCATTTGCATTAGCAAAACGTCTATCTCATTAGAGTTAACCCGCCATCTGATCTATGTTAGACACAGTTTTAAGACTGAACATGGTTTATAGCATACGTTTGCAAAACTGACAAAAGCTCCACAACAACCCAGAGAGGCAGACAAAAATCTAGACTTTGTTCTTGCTTTGATATCTTTTATTTACATTATTACGATCCACAGACCTTCATCTCCTCCAGAACATCAAGATGGAGTCCTAGGACTTCCCTGACCAGGGCCCTCATTTATTAAACTTTGTATAAAACTCATTTATAAAGCTGCGTAGAATCCTTACTAAAACTCTACTTCAGCAAAAAAGAAAAAAAAAAAAATTCCGACCTATAAAACTCTGCTTACACACGGCTCCACACTGTTTCTGCTGTATTACTCACACCTGTCTTAGAAATGTGCTCAGGTGTTTCTGGATCACGTCCCGCCTCCTACACACCCACTTTCTACCATGAATGGACAATGTCAACTACGTTATTAATATTGTGCATATAAATAAATCGACTTATCGCCGCTTAACCATGACAACCAAGACAGAAATCCACGCTCTAGGACGTGATGTAGGCACGGAAAAAATGTTTTATTCCCTTCAAGCGGCACTGAGCTGCTACAGCGGTGAGCTTTGGAGTCGCAGATCGCTCAGCGGACATAAATAAATAAAACATTTTAAGAAGTGGTCAGATGGAGCCTAAGATGGTAATAATCAATGATAATATCAATAAAAGTAGCACTGTTCATACCAAACAAATATCTGCCCAATGGTCCGCTAATCCCTGGAATGAGCTGGTGTTCTGTCAGAACGGCTGTTTAAGGACATGATCCTAAATTAAACATTTTACCATCTGACCATCTCCAAAACGTGGTTATGCAAGGTCCAAAGTCTGCTTAAAGTTGTGCTCATGTTTCCTTTATGAATCTCAAAGTTTGCGTGGAAAGTCACTTACGCTGTTTTCAGACCCTGGTTTGTACTTAAGCAAGTTTTATAAATGAGGCCCCTGGTGGCTGTGGGCCCTGGGTCTGCTCTGGGTTCTCCTCCTGGTGGGACTTGTATGAAGCACCAGATCCTATAACTACCTTCTCTGGCTTCTGTTTTATATGACGGTGCAGCAGCCAAACTCCTCTGAGGGACAACCTATGCTGATGTAAAGGTTACTCCTTTGATGATCCTGGATTAGGTGAAAAGGCGCCTTTTACCGTTTACTTCCTCCAGATCAGATCTAGACATGGTGAACCAACACACTGGTCTACTCTGTGTCCAGCAGGTCCTGTTTCTCTAATCTCTGAGCTTAACACTGTCCTCCTGCACTCTCAGGATGTTTAACAGATTGTGGGCTAAAAACCAGCACCCTTTTTCTGTCACGGTGTATTAACTTTGCCCTCTGAATCAGCAGCACAAAGACCAGCTGATCTACTGGTACTTAAATTAGGAGGACATGTGACCTTTCAGTTATTTACTGTCTAACTCTGTGTTTTATTGGCGTCTGTACACACCACGGTCGCATGAGACTCATGCACTAAAAGGGTTTGTGATTCTCTGCTAATACAGGTGTGAAACGTGATTTAACCTGCATGAGGTGTGAAAACAACAAGCCCTCATGCCTGACTGGCCACAAGTTCCACATGAACACACAGCAATGCTAAATACCTCTGTGTGTGTGTGTGTGTGTGTGTGTGTGTGTGTGTGTGTGTGTGTGTGTGTGTGTGTGTGTGTGTGTGTGTGTGTGTGTATGCTCCATATCACCACAGGAACCATAACTCCAGCTGATTGTGACCTGACTACATCTGGTTCAAGTGAATCTGTTAAACTGACTGTTTTGGGGTGGGGGGTGTGGGGGGGTCTACTATTGTGATCAAGTCATTGTGTTTCTTAGAAAAACGCTTTTCTATAATTTATTGTAATTTCAAATGTAATGAAGCAAACCAACTGAAGAAAAAGATGCTCAAGTCTAAGTAAAACTGCAGATCTTCTCAACAGAAGAACCAAATGAGACGTGATGGGCTGGACTTACTCAGCAGGACTTACTGTCCTGTCCCTTTTTCCCTACTGTCCATCCCTTCTCTGTGCCCATCTGTCCCCTACTTCTACCTTCTCCCTCTACCCACTCTGCCCCTCTCCCCCTCATCCAGCATTGAACATGCGGAACTTTCTAAGTGATGCTCCGTTTGGCTCCCTGCTGAAGCTCCTCCCACTCCGTCCTTTCATGTAAACCCAGAGACACGTTCAGTCCTCGTTACTGATAGTGGTAATGAAAAACAGGAAAGAGTATGTTCTTGTCACTATTGGCTGGAGCACATTGA
>SSNS01000238.1:477053-494553 GCA_006937985.1 Aphyosemion australe | reverse complement strand
ATCACCAGCATCAGCATCATCAGCATCATGATCACCATCATCATCACCCTCATTACCATCATCACCATCATCATCATCACTGTCATAATCACCATCTTCATCATCATCATCATCATCATCATCATCATCATCATCGTCATCACCATCATCATCATCACCATCATTACCATCATCATCACCATCATCATCACTATCATCATCACCATTATCATCACCATCACCACCACCATCATCATCACCATGATCACCATCATCAGCATCATCATCATCATCGTCATCACCATCATCATCGTCACCATCATTACCATTATCATCACCATCATCATCACCATCATCATCACCACCACCATCATCATCACCGTCATGATCACCATCTTCAGTATCATTATCTTCATGATCACGATCACCATTATCATCACCTTCGCCATCTCCATCACCATCATGATCACCATCAGCATCATCATCATCATCATCGTCATCATCACCATCATCAGCATCATCAGCATCATCATCATCCTCATCATCATCATCATCATGATCACCATCACCACCACCATCATCATCACCATCATCAGCATCATCACCATCATCACCACCAGCATCAGCATCATTATCATCATCACCATCATCATAATCACCATCATCACCACCACCACCAACATCATCATCATCACCACCACCACCAGCATCATCATCATCATCACCACCACCATCATCATCATCATCATCACCAGCATCAGCATCATGATCACCATCATCATCACCATCATTACCATCATCATCAACATCATCATCACCATCATTACCATCATCATCACCATCATCATCACCATCATCATCACCATCATTACCATCACCACCATCATCATCATCATCACCAGCATCAGCATCATGATCACCATCATCATCACCATCATTACCATCATCACCATCATCATCATCACGTCATAATCACCGTCTTCATCATCATCATCATCATCATCGTCATCACCATCATCATCACTATCATCATCACCATTATCATCACCACCACCATCATCATCACCATGATCACCATCATCAGCATCATCATCATCATCGTCATCACCATCATCATCGTCACCATCATTACCATTATCATCACCATCTCCATCACCATCATGATCACCATCATCATCATCATCATCATCATCATCATCATCATCATCATCGTCATCATCACCATCATCAGCATCATCAGCATCATCATCATCCTCATCATCATCATCATCATGATCACCATCACCACCACCATCATCATCACCATCATCAGCATCATCACCATCATCACCACCAGCATCAGCATCATTATCATCATCACCATCATCATAATCACCGTCATCACCACCACCACCAACATCATCATCATCACCACCACCAGCATCATCATCATCATCACGACCACCATCATCATCATCATTATCATCACCAGCATCAGCATCATCAGCATCATGATCACCATCATCACCACCACCATCATCATCACCATCATCAGCATCATCACCATCACCATCATCATCATCACCATCATCACCATCATCATCATCATCATCATCTTCACCGTCATAATCACCATCTTCACCATCATCAGCATCATGATCACCATCATCAGCATCATCATCATCGTCATCATCACCATCTTCATCATCACCATCATTACCATCATCGTCACTATCATCATCACCATCATCATCAGCATAATGATCACCATCATCACCACCATCTTTACCATCATCATCACCATCATCACCATCATAATCACCATCATCATCATCATCATCATCATCGTCATCATCACCATCATCATCAGCATCATCATCATGATCACCATCATCATCATCATCATCGTCGTCATCATCACCATCATCACCACCACCATCATCATCACCATCATCAGCATCATCACCATCACCATCATCATCACCATCATCACCATCATCATCATCATCATCATCATCATCTTCACCGTCATAATCACCATCATCATCATCATCATCATCATCATCATCTTCACCGTCATAATCACCATCTTCACCATCATCAGCATCATGATCACCATCATCAGCATCATCATCATCGTCGTCATCACCATCTTCATCCTCACCATCATTACCATCATCGTCACTATCATCATCACCATCATCATCAGCATATTGATCACCATCATCACCACCATCTTCACCATCATCATCACCACCATCATCATCATCATCATCATCATCATCATCACCATCATCATCATCATCATCATCATCATCATCGTCATCATCACCATCATCACCACCACCATCATCATCACCATCATCAGCATCATCACCATCACCATCAACATCATCATCATCTTCACCGTCATAATCACCATCTTCACCATCATCAGCATCATGATCACCATCATCAGCATCATCATTATCTTCGTCATCACCATCTTCATCATCACCATCATTACCATCATCACCATCATCATCATCATCATCATCATCATCATCATCATCATCATCATCATCATCACTATCATCATCACCATCATCATCATCGTCACTATTATCATCACCATCATCATCAGCATCATGATCACCATCATCACCACCATCATCACTATCATCATCACCATCATCATCACCATCACCATCATCGTCACTATTATCATCACCATCATCATCAGCATCATGATCACCATCATCACCACCATCATCACTATCATCATCACCATCATCATCACCATCACCATCATCGTCACTATCATCATCACCATCATCATCAGCATCATGATCACCATCATCACCACCATCATCACAATCATCATCACCATCATCATCACCATCATTACCATCATCGTCATCATCATCACCATCATTACCATCATCATCATCGTCATCATCATCATCATGATCACGATCACCATCATGACCTTCACCATTATCATCACCATCATCATCATCATCATCATCATCGTCATCATCACCATCATCATCACCACCATCATCATCATCACCAGCATCACCATCATCATGATCACCATCACCACCACCACCATCATCAGCAGCAGCAGCACCACCACCACACTCACATTGCTTATTGTTATTTTAACAATTAAAGTATTCCACAGCTACTTTCTTGGCAAATAAAATAATTTGTCATCTTCAGTTCCTTGAGAAAAAATTAAGAAAATGAAAAATATAAGGGCCCTATCCTGAGCGGTCAATTCCATAAGAGCAGGAATCTACTTCCTTTAAAGCAACAGCCTTTTACTACTTGTGAAGCGAGTGACCTGTTATGTCCTCTTCCATTAGTCTTTTATTCTATAACCAAGGCTCCTCCCATAAGGACTCCCTAAAGAGGAATTGTTGTACCTCGATGGTAAGACAAAGTAAAAAATAATTAGATTAAGGAAGACAAGCAACACAAAAGCAGACTAATGTATAAATCAGAGCAGTGCCATTAAAAACACACACTCAAAGCTACTGTTGACAGCATTAGAATAATCCAATTGTTTTGATGTATCCACTCCTAATTTAAACAGCCATTAACCAGGTGTGGTTGTATGTTGTGTGTCAAAATCGGATCTGAGAACTCCCCATTAGAGTCAATGAGTGCTGGTGAGACATTAAGGCTTTGCTGTGGCAGAGAAAGCCTCCCGTTCTGGGAATAATCTTTTATTTCTGTTTCATATTTCAGTCAAAAGGAGAATAATAACCCACTAATGACAGGGAGAGTAATCACACAGTCACAGAGTGCTTCAGAACCCTGCCCCACAATTAAACACACACATTAGGATTTGATGTGCTGGGAATCTCCTTCTATCAGTGACTGCCTGGAGCAGATGATCACAGGTTAGAGCTGCACAGGACACCAGCAGGATTAGCTCTTAAACGTTTGAATATTCTAAATGTAATTGATTTGGAGAAATGCTTTTTGAATTCTAGAACAGCATTGCACAAGTTAGCAAGCTGTTTAGGTTTTGGGAACATTTTGCTGCTTCAAGGCACTGCTTTTAGGTTTTTTTATTCTGGTGTATACGCTGTGTTACCTGGAGGACGTTTGCAGTTGCTTTTATATTTTTTGGCTACTTGTTAGAATGCGTAACCATAACAACATCAGCCTTTTTTTTACAAGAAGGAGAATCTAGTTGACATTTTAAAAGCTCAAACTGTGACCCCAAATCCCTGATGAGTTGTTGAGAAGGATAAAGGGAAAAGCAGAAAAAGAGGAGGACCATCGCTTCCGTTGACCGTAATGGGGAATGTGAGATCCCTCGCCAATAAGATGGACGAGTTTTGATCGCTGATGATACCCAGTCAGAAAATGGAGACATTTGTTTCTCTGAGATGTGGCTGAAGGATCATATCCCCAACTTCAATGTCTCTCTGTCTAACTTTAAAACGGTACAAGCAGACAGAGATTAGAGGACGAGTGGAGAAAATTAGTAGGTGGATTAGCATTGTGTTTGTCAACAACAGATGGCGTAATCCAGGACACGCTACTGGGAAGTATCATCTACCGACATTTATCTGCTTGCTGTTAGTTTTCATCCATATTATTTACTAGGAGGGTTCACCAGTATTGCTGAAGTTGCAGGATGCTTTCAACCATCAGTTGTGATGTCATAAGTAAAACTGCTGCCAAAGCCCATGCATATCTGGAGATTTCTCTTTGTTTTCTATGCAAATTAAAGACATTTGCTTTATGATCATGTCAAACATGTATATAGCTCCTCTGCAAGACCTGATCTTGGTAAAGTGAATCATAATCTTTTCTTTCTCTGCTCTGTGGACTGTAGAAACTCTGTGTTAAGAGGCAATCTGTGACCAGAAGAACTGCGAGGAGCTGGTCACGGGAAGGTGACGAAAGCCTGCAGGGATGTTTTGATGCACTCAGTGACCCACATAGAGGTGACATCAGTGTCATGACTGAGTATGTGAATGACTGAATAAACGTCTGTGTGAATATCATCACCCCCAATAACAAACCCTGGATCACCAGTGATCTGAAAGCATAACAAGAGATAAAGAGCCTCTAGGAAAGAAGAGTGGGAATTATTGAAGAGTTTACAAAAGCAACCCAAGAAGAACAACAAGGAGGTGTGTAAGATAAACTGGAGATCAACCTCCAGTTAACAAATATAGATGTGTGGTGAGGGATGAAGAAAATCATTGGCTTTAAACAGAACGAAGTCTGGACAAAGCCAATAAACTGAAAACGTTCTGTAGTAGGTTTACTTCTACATCCTCCTATCCTGCCTTCCTTAAAGGTAATGCATACATGTTTCAGGAAAGTACTGCCCTCCACGTTGTGCAACACTCCACCAGCCAATGTTTACAAGTAGCTGCTGGCAGTAATGTGTAATTGTGAGGATGTAAGTGCAGTAATCTGAAATGCATTTCTCCAAATAGCATGCTGAACTTTAGCTTACCTGTTGAATAGAAAACCGGCGACAGCAGCGTCTGGAGGGGGGCGCGGACCGTGTTTGCTTCCTCCCGTTGTCCGTGATAGTGGGGGGAGGGGGTTATGCGCGCAGACCGTGGTCGCCTCCTTCCATTGTACATGAGAGCGGGGGGGAAGGCGCTCTGCACAGAGTGAGCATGCAAAAACTAGCCCAGGATTGGCTTCATCAGAATGATTGAGAGTTATGCGGACCAATGGTTTAGATCAGGGGTCCCCAATCCTGGTCCTGGAGGGCCGCTATCCAGCAGGTTTTGTGGTTTCTCTGCTCAAACACACTTGATTCAGTGGTTGAATCACCTGTGCAGCAGCATCAAGCTCTGCTGAAGCCTGCTAATCACTTGCTAATTGAAATCAGGTGTGTTGAAGCAGAGTTACAACTAAAACCTGCTGGATACCGGCCCTTGAGGACCAGGATTGGGGACCCCTGGTTTAGATGATCCACCCGGAAGTAAAGAATAAAGACCTTTAACCTTCAGCTTCATTTTAACAGTGCCACCCTTTTATCTTTGACCTCACTCATTGAACCTCCTGCAGCTCCACTGAGGTCATCAACCACATCAGAAGATGCTGTTGCAGGTGAAACTGAAAATTAGAATTTGGTGCAAGAGTTCATTTATTTCAATAATTCAACTTAAAAGGTGAAACTAATATGAAATACCCCTACTGCACACTGGAAGCATCAGTGGCACGGAACGGCAGTGGAACGTCGCTGCTTCAAATAGAATCCATTATAGTCTATGGGGGTGATTCAAACCAGCCGTGACACAGCAATTTTCAGACGCGTCCCAGAAGCGGCATGGTGCGCCGCGCCACTAAAGATAGGATCAAGTTCTATTTTTTGCGTGCCGCTTCTGGGCCGCGTCAATTTCCGCAGTTAACATAGGGCTAGACAGGAAATCACACGCGGTTTCAGTGTAAAATTCCTGGTGATTTTCAAAATTATAATCTATTGTAGCGATGCAATTTCATATCTATGTAGATTACATCTATACGTGTGACCTCACGGCTTATTTACTCTCTGTAAATCCTGGCAGTGGAGAGGAACATTATATATGACATCAAACACGTGTCACACGTGAGATCCTTCTTTTTGGTTTAATGGCGGATGGCATAAACAAACCGTGACCTTTGAAGTATCGAGGAATCTTGTGATCTCACGAGTCCAGCAAGGAGCACGGCGGTGAAGCCCCTTCACGGCTGAGATTCTCCCGGTGTGCACTGGCAAGCAGCAAAAATCGTGAGTAAACCGTTCTGCTGCCGTTCCACAATGCTGATGCTTCCAGTGTGCAGTAGGCTATAGACTCAGTACATGCAGGTGTCCCTCTGGTGTCCGTCGGTGTGCACTGAAGAGGGGGTTCAAGAGTTGAGGTTGCTAAACTGTTGCTCAACCTAATCTTGCAATTGCAACCCCTAACTACTGCCTGGTGCCGCCCATGAATAGACACTTGAATGAGAAAATCCAGAGAACATCTCGGCTAGTAGAAGCTAACTGTTAGCATTAGCAACTCCACCACACAGCAGAACTCCTCCAGGCTTGTGTTATTTGTGGAGATAAAACATCAACGATGGAGAGCAAACAGAGTAAGTGGTAGAGTCAGGTTGCTGTTAGCCAATCAGAGCCGAGATGTCCGAATATCAGGAAATAAGACTTCAAATCCTGCCATGTTCTGCTCAACTCTGATCTGGCTCACTTCTACTTCCTGAAACAAGCTTTTTCCACAGAGATTGACTCACAAGGCATTCATTTATACTGGAGACCACTGCAAATGTGTTGAAAAAATGAGTGAACTTGGTTTTTAAACACCAAAAAGAACAGTTGATTCTTCCCCATTTGACTAATACTTTTTATATCCACAGGTTTTCTACTAATAATCAATAAAAACTAATTAGAAAAGAATAGAATATACTTTATTGATCCCACAGTGGGAAAATTCACTTAATGTGACTGTTCAGACATGTTCTGAGCCTACATTAGGAGTCTCTTCCTGAACTCAGCTGGTTACTTGAGGAAACAGCTGATACCAAACTAGTGAGTTTTCTTGGGACATACCGTGGCGGTGATGCTAGTCAAGCATAAGAGACTAACCAAAGGGAAGTCGCAGACCTCAGATCAGATCAGAACATCAATAAAACCTCATTCTACATGCCCACTATCATGCTCTAAAACTATAAAGTAAGTTTTAATCATAAATAGAGTCAGATTGGTTTCACATCAGTGTTTAATGACCTCTACCATCATCAAACTTCTGCCTTCTTCTAAACCAACAGCCTTTTGTTGCATTCACAGCTCTGGAACACTGAAAACAGCTAAAGAGTGTTTTCTAACTCTGTCTTAAAGTTATTTATGCTTTGTCCTCCACGCCACAAAATATCAGTAATTCACAAAGTGCTGACAGCGACAGCACATCCTGCAACCGCAGCAGCTCCTAAACAAACAGAAGCTTAACTCCTCCCAAGTCACTTTGAGAGTCTGAAATCAGGAGCTAATGAAATGAAAAGTCCACGTTTATTTTGTTCTGCTAGTCTTCTAGAAGGATTAGTGCAGGTCGGTGGGTGGTGCGGTGTAGCAAATTCACCTCAGCTGCTATGTTCAAGACCCGAGGTACACAGAACCAAACCCAGGCCCTGCAGTGGGCCTCGTGTTTGCTTAACAAGCAAAGCTGCAGGGATTTATATGCTTGGGCATGGCTTGCGTGCTGTCTGGACCAGAGCCACCACTAGAAAGTAGAAGAACGAGAAGAAGGCAGCAACATCTGGGCAGTGCATGCTGGGAGCAGCTGGGTGTCTGAAACAGGATTGAGTCGACACGCTCCACTCAGTTAATTAACTTACTCTGTTTGGTCTTTTGGACAATCCTGCTTTAGTTCAGAAACAACCAGAGCCTGCTGACTGCTTCACCACTGGCTTGGGAGGGATTTCAGCTGCAACAGATGCCAGGATGTAGAAGAGAGAAAACTATAGAGCAACTCCTCAGTCCAGTCTAAATCATATGGTACAATAACTATGTGCAAAACGGGGTCTAACAATTGCCTTTTCTACGCTAACTTTGTGATTCATAAAGAAAAACTTGATGGGAAAACGTGCGCAACCTTAAGCAAACACTGACCCTGGTGTAGGTACATTTGGGAAACAGGGAAATGGGCAGCTGAGATGGTGATAATGGTGAGTTTAAACCACTTTGACCATTTGTGGCAGAACGTGGGTGTGTAGGAGGCGGGATATGATCCCAAAACACCTGAACATACTTCTATGATGTTATTTATAAAGCAGGGATTGCATGCAACCGTGCGTATGCAGTGTTTCATAGGTCAAAAAATTAGTTTGTGTGAGTAATTTCATTTTGCAGAGCTTTTAGTAAGGATTCTACGCAAAGTTTTATAAATAAGCCCCATATCTCGTACTGCTCACTCTCAAAACACTCAAAATGTCCCGTCTGGAGTTCAAATATGTTTTATATCGAATCTCTTTCACTCTTAAATTCATACAAATGTCTCTCTCTGGAGTTTCAGCTCCTTCCTTCTGTGCTCAGATTTTTATTTGCGCTCCTAAACCCCGCTACTGCTGACTCTTCCTGTGCTTTTGGATTGAAGCAACACAATCCTGCCAAAGGTCCCCCAGCCAATAGGAAGCCAGCTATGATGCTGACCAGTGAGCTTGTCAAAGCCTTCATCTGGGTTTGTGTGTTTTATTAAGACTGTCTTATTTTTCTCCATTATCAGGAGATTAAGAACTACCGCCATGCTCTCTGATTCTAACATGAACCTGATTTTAATATCTTTACTGTTGTAATAGTCTGTTGTATGAAAATCTGTTTTGTACCAAAACTCAAGATCTGAGCATATTTGGATATAAGTAACCTGGAGTCTTTTGAAGCTGTTGGCAGATGGATATGAGAGACTAGTGTGATGCCAGAGACCCCAGGAAAAGCAGCAGCCCACACCTCCACCTGAAAGCCAATGAGAGACAGAGAGAGAAGAGAGAACCCACCTGACTGATCAGATGATCAGCAGCATGCTCTCTCCTGAAAACACCACAGCTGTTGCTGCTCTTCACAATAGAACGGGTCTTTTTGACAAAAAGGTCTAAGCAGTCAAGTGTTTTTAAAAGTGTCCTTAGTGAACAGAGGTCATTGGATCACGTCCAGGTCATCCTGTCTTCTGCTAGCAGCAGACATCTCATCCAGCCTTCCAAACACCGTCTCTTTCATTAGGAGGCTGCTTGTTGCTGAACAGATTCACTCCTGCAGAGATAACATCAGAAACAACAGAATACATCTGCTATCAATGAGATGTTCTGCATAATGTGTTCATGTCAGCAAAGCTCTTCAGCAGTTTCTGGACTTTATTTACATGATGTGTGGTTTTTCTCCATGCTGAGATTGTCATCAGTCAGACTTATATTCTTTATATATATATATATAGATTTTAGTTTTGTTTCCTTTACAGCCTTAAATGAAAACACACAAAATATATTTACAAGCTTTACTTTTCCAATGCAACCTAAAACATCCAACTGAAAAATGTCACAATGTATAAAATTCTCTGGTCCAATTTTGTTTATTTTCCAGACTGGTTTTCTAGGAGAAGCAAACCTTATGAACCTGTTGTATCTGCTGGTGCTGACTGCTGGGAGTTGTTAGGACCCTAGATTTGTTGTGATGAGCGTTCAGCTCTCAGTAGCCATGTTCCTGTTGAGAATCACACGTGTCCCTCCTAAAGAAGAAGTCCAATGTTCATTTTGGCATCCCAGATCCTCATGACCCTGGTCCATCTGAAACAAGACCCTATGAGCTGAACTTGGACTAAGTCTCTTTAGGTTTCTCTGCTGGGTTTATTTTCATGGCTGCAGCAGAAAGTGCATCCAGAACCATCCTGACTGGTTCCATGGAGGCTGAATTATTAACATACCTGAACAACCTTTATTTTTTATTGCTGCTAGCTTCTAACATGATGAATGAGCTGAAACTTGGTGAGCAGGACTCAGACTTGTGGACAGTCAGCGAGGACAACATCAGTGCACGAACCAAACCCTGGTGTTGTGATGCATGCTCTGTTTGTTGGTCACACTCATTCCTCACTGTCATCTCCACTCGGAGTGTGTCACTTTCAGGATGAACTCTGAGCTGCAGCTCAGCGTGTAATTACCCCCAGCCCCGGTGATTTATGCTCATTATTTTAGCAGCAGATAAAATGTAAATCTGGGTAATATCCGCTGTTCTGAACCAGCATAGAGATGGAGTCCTGTCCATCAGGACTTATTTACAAGGTTAGATTTGCTTAAATCCACTGGTTTAATCCAGCATCTCAGATTCCTGGAAACTCAAACCATGCCCAGAAACACAGGCTAATCTCATTAACACAAGAACCTGGGAGGTAAAACAATATTAATTATTCAGTGATGATGACACGGCTCTTTTATTTGTTATTGGTTCTGGTCATTAATAATGATGTTAGTAATACTAATACATCTGGAGCAGGCAGATACAATCAGTATAGTTACACCTATCATGCATAACATTATGACCCCTGACTCCTTTCTCTGATGAAGTCATTGTTCTTCAGAATGAAACAGTGTGATGATTTTACATTTGGAACATAAACATGCTGGGATTCAAGCCCAGTTCCCTTAATGGAACCAAAACATGTCCTACATTGCCTGCTGGTGGTGGTCAGCAGGACCGGTGGTGCCAGTGTACGGCAGCCTCACCTCCATCAGGGCAGCTGTTGCTACAATGTAGCTCATCATCATCATCAGGGTGTGAATGTGAGTGTGAATGGGTGAATGAATGATTGTGTTGTAAAGTGCCTTGGGGGGTTCTAGGAGTCTGGTAGGCGCTATATCAAACACATGCCACACTGTAAGAAATGAAGTGTTGCATTTACTCAAACCAAGTTATGTGGTTCCACCTAACCTAGTTGATTCAACGTACAGAGTAGTATACATGTTTATACATTTATGTTCAAAGTGAATGTATAATACTATTTATAATTAACTAGAACATCTAACAGTGACTCAAAAACAAGAAATAATTCAGTAACCTTTGTTTGACTGTGTTACCACCCAGATTTAAGGTGAAGGAGGGTGCAACACAGAGACTACACACTAACGTTTCAACGCCAAATGCGTCTTCATCAGAGTTACGCATTTGGCGTTGAAACGTTAGTGTGTAATCTTGCAATGATTAAAAACTTTACTCACCTAAGTGCTCCAGCTCCCCTACTTTCTTCATTTGATTGTCCTCCAGCTGTGCGATCACCGATGTAGTGGATGATGAGCAGAGCACCACATTTAACTCAATATTATATATGTATTTACAAAAAAATGCCTCCAGGCTAAACGGATTAAACTACAGCTAATGTAACCCTGAACGGAGAAAACGCAGGGAATGAGGTAAACTATGGAACTATAATGAATGGGGAAATGCTTCACCAAATGCTAAACAACCTAAAACACATGGAGATCTAAATAGTAGCAGTCTAAAACCTAAGAATGCAACAGTAATGAAGCTCAATGGCTGTACTAACAAACTAGTAAAGCTCTGTGACCATTGAAAGGCCAAACACACACGTCTAAAGCATTAAGCTGTCAAACATTAGGATTTAAAAGGATCACTAGCATGGCTAATCAAAGTGATCTGGAGGCGTCAGCACAGATCTGAACTCCGGAGCAACTAGCAGCATTTACTGGAGAACTGCTCCTTAAGTGCCATCAAGGTCATTCTGAACACCACACCCAGTGGTGGGGGAGGGGTGGACGCTCATACTTGGAGTGCCGCTGTCCGGGGTGCTGATCTCTGGCCCCCGGATGGAAATGCAACGGCCATAATAGACAGTTTTCTTTTTTTACATTTTGATTTGTAATAAAACATGATTCTGTTTTGTTTGGAGTTTTTTATTATAGATGCATGGTGGGGTAGTTGGCAGGACTTGCAGCAAGCAGGTTCCTAGTTTGAATGGCATCTGCTGTGGCGTTAGCATGTTCTCCGCATGCATGTATGGGTTTTCTCCATATTTCCTCCCACTGACCAAAACCATCTGATCCGTGTCTCCAAATTGTCCCTAGTTATGAGTGTGTGAGTGTTGTGTGTCTATGTGTGTACATGTGATGGACTACAGACATGTCCAGGATGTCTCCCTCTTGATAGTCACCTGCTCCCAATGAGCCTAGTGAGGCAGAATGTGGGTTTTATTATAAAAGGTCAGTTTCTTTTTTAAAAACTGAGGTCAACGTATTGCTGAGGGCTGAAAGAAATAAAGCAATTGAATGAAGGCCCATTGCTCCATAGACTTTATCTCACCTGCTTTGTCTTTTTGGCTGGGTTTCAACTCAAAACATCAGATTTTGATAAATGATGGCATTATACTGTAGCTGTTTTGGTAAACTGTTAAATGTCAGATTCTGTGAGGATGAGAAACCAGACCCTGTAGTCCTGGAACAGAAGTGTGTTGACTTTTAGGAATCTAGTTCTAGCTCCAGGACTCTGTTGCAGCAGCAGGGTGTCCTCAAGTTTCTGAGTTCTGCTTCGAGAGCTTCTTCTTGTCCTGAGGTCTGGGTTTCTGCTTTACTCACTGCTGCATGACTCAACTCAGAGCTTGCATAACTGGCCTAAAACTATACACGACATAAAAGAAAAAGTGATGCAGTCAGCACTGTGCGTGGAAAGACAAAATGTAAGAGCTGAGTTCATCTTTATCTGTCTTACGGCACAAGCAGGAGGAAAGTGCTGCTGAGGTTACTGGACACTCCTAGAAAAAATATAAATGTAGAAAAAATGAGCAAGAAACTACAAGAGACAGCAGCACGAGCCATTAGAGGTGGAAGAAACTCATTTTCAGTCAGAGAGTTTTGGGCTGACATTACACACTTGGAGAGTGTGTGTAAAATGGAATAGCAGCGTCAGGGAAATAAGAATTCAACACTTTCTAGCAAATATTCAAAACCAATATGCAGTTTGTTCACACTGAGCAGCCACAAATGCACCTCCATTCTCTAGCAGGAAGGCTGGTTATGAAGGCCTAAAAAATACCAGAATTACAGGAAGAACCTGGAGTTAGCGGGTCAGAAACAGCTATGCTAAAATACAAACTCATTTAAAGGACAATACCTAAATAATAAAACTGAGCATGGAAACAAAATACAGATGAGCAATTTCAGAACTAGATTCAAGCCAAATGGCAATAGACACACACACTGATGTTACACGTGCATCTAAGTCAAGCTATGGCAATGCTATGGAGAAATGCCACACCCATCTTTCAAGCAAACAAAAGTCACTGTGCTAGGACTGGATGGTTGGCTGCTTGGGACGTCCTACGCCCCTCTGCCTCTGCATTGGTCTGGCTGTGTGCAGCCGGTGCTTACCCTGAGTGGCTGCACCTGCGGGTGCAGCATGAAAGCCTGCTTAGTGCAACTTTAAGGAGAGATCAGAGTGATCGTAGAGATCACATTAGGATCTCCTTCCCATTAGCTGTTTTAGTGAGGCCTTATGGCTGTTTTTCCTAATAAAAAAAATACTCAAACTCCCAACGCGTGTCCAGACCTCCTCCTTATTTTGCAATCCCTCAAGCCGGGCTGTAACAGTCAATAATTGAGCTAATACCTTAACCAGAAAGGGAGCTTTTATCCAAGTTTATATGTCCGTTAGAAAATTCAATTATTGAATGAAGGTCATAGAACTCCATGATGATAGGTGGCAACATGCGCCCTTTCATGTTGGCATTCTTCCGGTTAGCCTATGGGCTCTATGCACGCTCCAACTTCCGCATTCCACATAAGACCGCACTCCTGTGTCCGGTTGTCATAGTGGTCAGCGAAGCTGTGACATGGCTGAGAGTTTGGAGTTCGCCCGGTGCTTCCTGGAGGTTAGTTGCTTATGGCTTTTTGGTCGGACGTGTTATTGGTGGAGGTTTTTTAAAAAAAATCGAGAGAACCACTTTTTTCTTTTTTTTTCATCTAAACAAAGAGAAAATTTGCCTTACATCATTGATTGTAACTTTTGGTAACTCCAGTTAGCACCGGGTGAACTCCAAACTCTCAGCCATGTCACAGCTTCACCACTTCCTTTAAATATGTCAACAGCACCGCCACTGCCCCCTCAAAAAATAAAGAGAGCTGAAGATATCTAGCGGCAAACACGGAGCAGATTGAAGAACACCCAGCAGAAAAAGTCAGTAAATATGAAAGTTTATTCATCCGTGACTGAAGGAGCACAAAGATACAGAGCATGCGTTTTATTCGTGGCTGGAAATGACGGGAAACGTGGCTTTAGAGGTGCCGAGGTGCCGATTGCATGAAGAGGTGGAGGAGAATGAGGGACAAATTCGTAAAAAGTATCTGAAATACATTAAAACAATGTAAACACAGTAGTGAATACACTATCGTGGACCAGACACAGAAAAATGCTACGGCAAGGGAAAACACCTCCGTCTATGCGTGTGTGCGACTCCACACTCTAGCTCACGGAGAAGTATGAATTAGGCTTAAGGCAATAATTTGATTTTCTGACACTGCATGTAAACACACTGACTGACAGGATCGTCCCTCTTTCTGTTCCATCATGTCTTTAAGGGAACATCAACAACTTGGTTGTGTTAGCTTTGTCACTTTTGTAATCTATCTTCTTCCAGATGTCTTTCTGCTGAAACAGCCAACACTATGTGGTATGGGAACCTCAGCTCACCTAGAATGGGATGAAGTTATGCAGCTTTATTAAAAGAAAGTATTGCAAAGTTTACTATTCTTAAAAAAATAAGATGACTAGTGAGGCTTTCAGTTCTACACCAGTTTAAATCAGAAACAGAAGTTTGAAATGTTAACTTTACATAATTTCTAACAGTAACAGTGACATTAATCCAAACCCTTACCCTCTAACCCTAACTGGATTTTAATATTTTAACTTTGAAGTTAAAATATAAATGTTTTCTGTCTGATTCTGTAGGTTTGCTACTGACTGAAAACAATGGCTGAAGCATGGTGAATAACATTTTTTACCCCATCCATGATGACAGCTTTAATCTCTGCCTCTGCTTCTGAAATCACTCTGGTTTTAGAAACAATATTCATAATTAAAATATTCCAGGAATACTTAAAATGTTTAGCTAAAGCCCTTTAGCTATGACAAGGTTGGATTCTTCTGCATTCATTTATGTTGTATCAGAAACAGATATTTGACCTTTTTTCTTCCTGTGGCAACGTCTGTGAGAACAGAAATAGTTCTGAGCTGTGATACAACGCTTGGTTCCTTTTCAGCTCTGTGGGCTCAGAACAAGCTCAGCTCATGCATTCATGCACCATCTGTAGAAATAGTTTATATCAGAGCGCAAGTTCATGACATTTCAGAGAACACATCAGCTTTACTGAAGACTGCCTGTTTTCATCTGCTGTATCTACTTTTTTTTAACAAAGATCTCTTGGCTCATAGGATTCTGGCAAAAGCATGGAGAAAACAGGAGGAAAAGACAACAAAACAAAACAGGTTGACCAGATGTTGAGTGCATCTAGCAGAACATTTGAGGTGGACCTTGTAACTGTTAGACATCAGAAGTTTTCTGATTTACAGATTCATAAGGAGTGCATATCTTTTTTTGCATCAAAATGCATTATTTCTATCCAAAAAAACTTTATTAAACTGGCAGCATGGAGGGGATCGGGTTATGGTTATGGTTAGGAAAGGTTTGGAAAGATAAATTACTGTTTCGTCAGCAAATACAAGGATTTAGTTTTCTCTTTTATAAAGTGCAGGATGAAAAAAAGGAACTAGAACAGCACATTCTGTTTGCTTTGTAGAACTTGTATTTATTATCTTCCACGTTTTATGACCTTTGTGAAGCCCTTAGGCTGTTTGTTCTGAAGCTGTTGAGCAGCCATGTTTAAAAGCAGCTGGAGTGTCTGAAGTGATCAGAATCGTTGGACCAACAGTGTCTCAACAAGCAAGCAGGAACACAGTCTGAAGGCTAAACTTGATGCATTAGTAAAAGTCAAAGGCTCAAACTCCTGAAGGACAGCTCAGGATGGAGATTCAAAACAAAACAGCCAAAGTGCTTGGCAAAGATAATTAAAAAGTGAAAGACAATAAATAAAAGTTCTATTAAGGATTTGCAATAAATTCTCTCAGTGAGTGTTAAAAGCCTTGAGTAGAAAAGTCTTAAGCAGTGATAATTCAGTGATCAGTCTTTTGTTCTGTCAGAAACAGGAATTTTTTTCAAGAGAAACTTTGCAGTTTTGGCTTGCTTTTAGCACCCCCTAGTGTCCGTTTTAACTCACTGTCGTAAAACCAAAACTGAAATTCTCCTCCTTGCTGTGTGTTTGTCTTTTTAACACCTTAATCTAACTGTTGAAATGTCTCCTCAGCCTTTATTAGTTTCTATGGGAACGGTACAGGAGTGGTAAATCAAACAAATCAGCTGTGTTCATGATCCAAAACATGCAGGAATCATGTGCTGGAAGCAGACTGCAGCACTAGCATGTCAGGTTAGCCCCTATTGATTAACAGAGTTCCCGGGACATAATGACCAACACCGAAGAAAGATCCTGAGAGGAGAAATCATGTGACCACAGGAAAATGCTGCAGCGTGTCACCAAATCTAAACACAGAAGTCAGAGTGCTGTGTGATAACAGACATGTATTTTGCTAAAAGCTATGAACGGCTAGCTAACAGGACCGGCCAGCGGTGCCGGCTCACTGGCAGCATGGTTCAGCTTGCAATTGCAGATGGCTGCAGCGCACTGGGGGCTCAATGGTATGTGAGTATACTGTTCTGAGGTGTAAACATGGATTGCCATAAAGCGTTAGAGCTTCTTACGAGATAGGTGACTTTTTGTGACTTCAGTGTAGCCAGTTGGATACTCAGAAGTTGCAAGTGTGGTATTCTAGCCACAAGGGGCGGAGGGGGCTAAGTGACTTTTGATTAACCCTAAGAAGGGTCATTTTAGTACATACTGGCTCAATAAAATGATTTAAAAATATGATAAATTTGCTTAGTATGCGTTTAAATGCTCTTTTACTGTGAACAGAAGGAGTTGTAAGTGACTAGTTCCGGGT
>SSNS01000238.1:444619-469524 GCA_006937985.1 Aphyosemion australe | reverse complement strand
CCCCCCACAGGGCCTCATGAGGGACGCGGTCGAACGCCTTCTCCAAATCCACAAAACATGTGTAGATCGGTTGGGCGAACTCCCACGCACCCTCCAGGACCCCCCCAAGGGTATAGAGCTGGTCCAGTGTTCCACGGCCATCAAAGTTTTCCTTGTTATTGTTTCTATGGTTGACGTCATCCAATAACAATGTGTTCTTTGATGTTATTTTAATGACAACATAAGATTATGTCAATCTTTCTATTTTATTTTTCAGTTCGAATGACTTGATCAGATGACATTAAAGCTTTCTTTTACCTGATCTATTCCTCTAATTACTGAATGATCTGATAATGTGAACATCGGATCCTCTCATAATGTGATTGTGTATTGGGGCATGGAGAAGGAAGTGAGCAGTTGTGATCATGCTGCTGTTTGTTTAATTAATAACTCTCAGTTTCTGAGAGGAAGACAGAAAGAATGCGGAGGTTGACCAATAGTGCTCTCAATGAAAACCTTTCAGGGTCTCGCTACTGTTGTGGTTCTGACTGCATTCAAATCATGTTTTTCTTTAGGCAGCCCCTGGTGCCTGCAAGTGCCTGCTCTGCCTATCGCCCTGCAACACCTCTACAGGAGCTAGAGTTGGTTGATTAGGTGCAGCAGAGGAAATGAAAATTGGGACAAATTTATCATCGAATCCCCTGATCCACTTTTTCAATCATCTGAAGGAAACCAGAGCTAGCTTTAACATGTTTATTTTAGGTTGAATCTCTGTGACAGTTTGCTTGTGATAAGACTCACCTGTGGTGATCTGCTGGTGGAGGTAGAGTGAGTGTAGGTGGAGAGAGGTATCAGCAGCTCAGGAACGTCCCAGCTGCTTCATCAGCACATTTGTTTCAGCAGAGGAGGATACAAGAGTTCTGAGTCTGCAGGGTGCAGAGGACTTCACACACACACACACACACACACACGCACGCACGCACGCACGCACACACACACGCACGCACACACACACACACACACACACACACACACACACACACACACACACACACACACACACACACACACGCACGCACGCACGCACGCACGCGTGCACACACACACGCACACACACACACACACACACAAGGAAAAGCAGCTCTTTGCTTCTTGTTGATGTGTCTGATGTCTCTTCTTGTGTCAGTCAGACCAGAAGGAGACCTCCTAGTCCAGCCAAGTCTAGTATGGCCCAGTCCAGTCCACCAGGCCTGGTACTGTCCATCAGTTAAACCTAAGTCCTCCACCCTGAGCAGCATAGGGTGGCAGTAGGAAGGTAGAACCTTCAGCCGCAGAAACAAGCTGATAATTTTTCAGCTACCGTTTCAACCTAAGAGTGTTTGGGTTGTGTACAATTAAATATATTAAACTAGTGCACACAGGGAATCTCTCACATGTAAAATGTTTCTAAGAATCCATTAAGTCTGGTTTTCCCCAAACCAAATCTCCATAACAAGGACCAGAGAGGTAACTCAGAAAACCAGGATGCTAAAATCAACGACTGGTTTTAATACCGTTGAACTGGACCTTCACCAACAAATGAGAAACAGGGCTTCATTTATAATACTTGCTTTTGCACAAAACAACTTTATACAAACCTTTGCCACACACATGTTGGAGATGTGTAACCTGGCAGCACAGCCAGTGTGTTGTAGAGTAATGTCTGTCACCAAGGGACAGTCTTTGTACACAGAGAGATGTGATGTGGGCTTAGTTCCTGAATCCATGAATAAAGTGTGGGGCTCTCCCTCTCTCTCATTTGGGCGTTATGGGAAACGTTGTGGCCGTTATGAACATGACATGCCTGAGAAGAGAGCGTGCTTGTGCACAGTTGTAATGTAAACATGTCTCCTCATGCCTAATAGTTCAAGTTAACCATACTGTGTGATATCGATGCGTGTCGATGTCTACTTTGGCAGAGCTGATGGAAACAACACATTTATAGACTTGTTGTAGACCCTCACGCACACACGCACACACACACACACACACACACACACACACACACACACACGTGCCCCCACCCTCGTTTCTGAACTGAGAGTAAAAATGAGAATCTGAATGAAAATATTAGTTTGATTATACATAGGCTATACATCATCAAATTATACAGCAATTGCACTTATTTATATATTAATTGTGATTCAGTGTTTATAACTGAGTGGACATATAAATACTGCAGTGACATTCATGCATTATGCTCTACAACGATGCACTAACACTCCTTGAAGATAACGCCAAGTCCCTCCACCACCACCACCACCACGTGGCAGACCTTCAGGCTTGTGTTATTTGTGGAGATGAAATGTCAGCATTGCAGAGCAAACAGAGTCAGTGGTGGAGTTGTTATCCAATCAGAGACAAGATGTCCAAATATCATGAAATAAGACTTCAAATCCTGCCCCTTTCTCCTCCTGCTGACTTCTACGTCCTCAAACAGAAGCACCAGAGCTTTGTTTCCCCAAGAACGACTTACAATGCATTCATTCCTACTAGAGACAACCACAAATGTACTAAAACTATGAGTGACCTTTAAGAATACATTTCTTATTTAATACTCTCTCTTCATCACACTCACAGCATTAATTGCTGCAACAACGCTGAGCCACTCAGGCAATAAAACATTTTTGTGCTTCTACCTCACTCACAAGCACCTCTATTTTAGTCTTTCTTGGTTAACTATGGTTAACTGTGAAATGCAACAGATCAGCTGTCATGTATGTGCAGAATATATAAGGTCCGTTGCATTGACCATTTATGGGAGAATGTGGGTGTGTAGGAGGCAGGATATGATCCAAAAAAGTCCAAAAGTCTTTTGCGATTGTATATTTTATTTGTTAAATTTAAATGGACTTTTATTAAGGATGTCTGCATAAAGTTTCATAACTGAGGCCCCGCACTGTTGTTATTAGAAGTTGAGACCTGCTAAAAAAAAAAATCAAGTTGGTGATATTTTAGAGTTCTTGTGGAACAAAAGAAAGAATACAGCTTGTTTGACATGATCACTGGAATTACCACCCTGGAAACACATGGATAACAAGCAAGGACATATGTTTGATTTTAACATTTCAGAGAACAATAACCGTAAAGTTGAGTGTGATTTGAAGATTGCCAGGGGCAATTATGATTAAACCCGTTACAATTTGCACTGCAGTGACAGGTGTTGAAAATGGGATCTTTTCAATAAATAAAAGTTCAAAAGTGAGGATCAAACTGGCAACCCACCATTTACAGGACAAACTCCAAACCTCTGCACCACTGTAGCACATACAAGCTTCAGAAAAATACCCACAAAATTACACGTAGCTTACCCGTGTCAGGCTACGGTCAACGCCAAACTCCCTCACCAGAGCCGAGCTGTCCATAATCCACCGGATTAGTACAAAAAACAACTTGTGGTTTCACAGTAGAACCGTCCTGCACCGTGTCCCAGAGAAAAAATGAAAGTGATATTTAACAGAGCTGTGCTGTATGTGCAGCCTGGAAAAGGAACTACAAAGATCCAGTTTTATCCTGTTTTATATGAACCTAAAGCTAACACCAGGTTAGCTAAAGCACCAGTGTTTATGATTCGGTACGCTGATGACTGGCTAGCTGGAACAGATAATAATAATAGTAATAAAATGTAACTAAATTAATTATTTATTTTTAATTGATATTTAAAGTTTATTAATGAAATGAAATATATATGTATTAAAGAAAAGTTGGCTGTAGTTTTTAAGTAAAAGAAACCATGGCAGAAACAAGTAGTGACGCAAAGGAGCTATCCAGCATATCCAGCACAAGTAGATGAGAGACCCACCATGGCATAAACTGCTGCAACAGGGTCTTAAACCTGGCAGGAACAAAATCGCAAACATTAAATATCGGTGGGAACAAATCTGTTAATTATAAGTATTGGTGGGGACATGTCCGCTGTGTCCGTGGCTGAAATGACGCCTGTGAAAACAAGTCCAGAACAACCACAGCTGCTGAGGAAGCCGATGAAGTCTACAGATGATCGAGGAACAGCTCCGGAGGCAGGTGGAGAACCAGATGAATGGTTTCTGTCTCTGATTAATTATTCAGACTCATTTTATGACAGAAAACCACAAAAAATAACTATCTCTCCTTCCTTCCTGCTCACTGAGACATTGTCCTCTCTGGGGTTCACCTGAGATTGATGTTCCTCTCCTCTGATTGAGGTAATTACGTATGTCCTGCTGCTGCCGTACATTAAAACCAACACTCCGAGAACAGGGAGGAGGACAAGGCCAGATTGGGATTCATTGGCTTCCTGATGCATGCTGGGAAATGCTCCGATACTCATACTGAGTCTCATCAGAGAACTAAAGTGTTTAGCATCGTGAAGCGATGAGTGATGGGAGGACGGGGCTGTTTGCCTCCTTGACGCTACGAGTCGTTCCTGGTAGGATATGAGCTGAAATGGATGTGTTCAGTTCTGCTGAAATCTTCATAAATGAATTATTCAAAGCATACCTGCTGACATGTTCAAAGGTTTGAACACATAGGAAAGAGTTTTAGTTCTGACCTAATCATCAGAGCTGATAGAACCAACATTCCCGATCTGAGTAGCTGCTGAAGGCTTCTGCAGGGCTGAAGGTGGAAACAGGTGAGCATGTGGAGAACATTTAAATGCTTTAAAAGCCTTTGGCGTCTCAGAGGGGTGCAGAAACTCTGTTCTTCAGAGTTCAGCACCTGGTGCTTACGATAAAAGCCAACATAAACATCTGAGCACTACAGTGCATGAGGCCAGAAATAAACTCTTAAATAACGTGATGACAAAGCTCTATGAGAATCCACATGTGTCTGGGCTGGCTTCAGCTCCAGATGTGTCCCTACGCACACCTGTTACTACTACACACCTGGTAGTTTTAGGGTGGGGGTTTAGGACATGACCAAAGTGGAGCAGGAAAAACGTTTTAACAACAACGATGGAGCAGTGGGAAGAGAGCCTGAGTTTAGACTCCGGAGGATTTACTGGACCACCATGACACTGACTTCATCAGTTGCTTTAAGGTTTCCAACGACAATCCTGATGGATCTGTGCTCATAGCAGCTGCCAGTGTGAGCATGACAGGGTGACGAGCCACGAGCCGCCCGCATCATCCTGCTGCTGACAACCCTACAGATTTCTCTCTTCAGCAGCATTTCAGAGGGAACAGCTAGATCCATGTGGACTGTATCAGTCTACCTTTAAGCCTGATTCATACTTCTGCATCAGCTCAGATGCAGAGTCATGCAAACGTTTTGATGAAGACATTTTCCTTTAAGACTTCTCCTTTGCCACGGGGAGTGCTGCAAAGCACTTCCCAGCCAGGACAACAGAGGACGAAGTGATTATCTGGGGGTCTCTGGTCCACGATAGTGTATTTACTATTGCTTATATAGAAAATTGTGCATGTCTGCACAAGCAAGGACAGACATTTATTTTTAACTTTTCAGAGAACAATAACCGTAAAATTGAGTGTGATTTGAAGATTGCAAGGAACAATTATGATTAATTCTTCAAGTATTAAACCCATTGACGTTTCATTACGATTTGCATTGCAGTGACAGGTGTTGAAGATTGGACCTTTTCAATAAATAAAAGTTCAAAAGTGAGGATCAAACTGGCAGCCCACCATTTACAGGACAAACTCATGTCTGCACTTTGTCATGTCTCCTCTGCAGGCCTGCTGCAGAGCCCTTGCGTCGACACATCATAGTGTGGTGTGTCTCCGTACCCACGCAGACGGAAAATTATAAGTCAGGCTTAAGATGAGCCATGCCAGCTGTGTGGGACTGAAATATATGTATGTCAGCTATTAAATGGCTATAATGGATACTAAAGAGGAATTTATAGCTAGACCTATTTTTCCTGATGTCATCAGAGCTATCAGAGAGACAAGAGCTACTGTAAAAGCTTTATCAAACAATGAATATGTTTATGTTAGCAGGAAGTCTTTTCATTAAAGGCCCAGTGTGTGAAATCAATAGAAATCATGGTAAAAAATGACTCTTTAGCGCCATGCAGTTCAGAGTAAGTATAGCAGCTACGGTGGCCCACTCAAAAAGGCAACAACATCCAGCATTCACTCCAGGTCCGTTCTTTATAAATAGCATGAGCTTGATAGTATAATCTTGTCTAACCCACACAAAGCACATAACTACTCAAGCAAGTAAAAAAGCATTTTTAATTATCATGGCTATGTCAATCAGTCCTGAAGGAAGCAAGCATATAGGAGGGGTCTCAAAAACAATAGAAACTTGAATCTGCAGTCGGCCTGAATCTGTGGTCTCCGGGTCTGCAGCTGGAGGGTCTGGTGTCATGTGGATCTTGGGGAACAACAATGGAAACAAGCTGGCTGCCACTTCCAGCAGCTAATCGCAGCACGCGGCTGATGTGGTGGTAGAGATCACTGGCTGCTTGTTAGCTGAGGAGGGTTGACGTGAGCTGGGAGACGTGGTGAAAAGTTAAAGTTAAAATCCCAAGTCATCATCACACACTGGTGAAATTACATCTCCGCATTTGACCCATCCCCATGGTGGAGAGCGGTGAGCTGCAGCTGTGGCCGCGCTCGGGAACTATTTGGTGGTTTAACCCCCCAATCCAGCCCCTTAGTGCTGAGTGTCAAGCTAGGAGGCATTGGGTCCCATTTTTTCAAAGTCTTTGGTATGACCCGACTGGAATTTGAACCCTGATCTCCCAGTCCTGGGGCGGACACTCTACCACTAGGCCACCGGCGCTGGTGGAGACAGAGACAGAGCGGACATCACTAGCTAGAAATGGCCGCGGCCGCTGCAAAATGACAACCAGGTGGGGCTCCTGAGGGACTCCATCAGCACTATTCAGGTTGAACGGGAGCAAGATGCGTGGGTGAAAGTGATCAGAGCTACATCATGACTGATCTGTCGGAGTTCCTGATGCCTACTCACCTGGATTAGCCGCAGCTAATCAAGGCACACGACTCAGGTAAGCCATGGTGGAGATGGAGCGCACAACACTAGCTTAACCACCCCGGCTAGCGAAGGAGCGCTGGAGCGTGTTGGGAGGAGGAGACTTGAGTAGAAGGAACTATTGGACGTGTCTTGAAAAAGGACTTTGATACTGATATGTTGGGACCAGATCAGGAGCTCTAGTATGAAGAAAAGATGAATTAGCAACTTGAGGCGAGTGACTGAATCAGTTGGAGGCTGGTGTCCAGCTGATAGCGGGTGGGGTTCTCATCAAATGCGCGTGTTGGACATGATGACGACCTGACAAATTTGATGTGTCTTTTGATTTCATTGTTTGTTAATCAAACTAACAAAGTCCAGCAACGGTGTAGCAGCTAGTCTCTTCTCTTCTTAGTTGAATTGGCAGACGCCATGCTTCCACGGCGCACTGCTGCCCTCTGCTGTTTCTTTCAGGTTACAGTCAAAGTGCAAACGCATAACGTGGAGCTCATATGTCCCTAAATAGCTACCGTATTTCAAGATGGTGGAAGGCCATGGAGCGTCGACCACAGTTTATGTATTAAAAATGTAAAATTTGAAGCTGAGAGAAATATTTACAATTGATGTTGGTGAGAAATATTAATGAAAAAGGACAAGTTTGTGCACTGGATGCACAGAATTTGATAGTAAATAGGTAAAACTATTACACACTGGGGCTTTAAAGGTGCAACATTCATGTTATTTGCAAACAAAACTATCCAGCATTGTGTTGAGGTTTGTTAATTAATCTGTTGTAAAAACAGTAAAAGGTTCAAAAGCACAAAGGAAAGTCTGTATTTTCACTAAAATCAGAAGACTTCTTGAGTTCATTTCAAGGTTGTTTCTCCAGGTCGATCTTGCTACACTGCAGTCCCAGCGCTGATCCACAGCAAGCATCTCTCAATCTGCCTTATGGCCTCTCTTGCATCAACATCTACTAACCAGGACCTTTACCTGCAGAGCCAGCTCTGCTGGTCTCTTACACATGATCTCCAGAGTGGAGAAGTGGATGAGGCATTAAGTTAGTCTCCATTGAACCGGACTGTTCTCATCTCTCCAACTGACCTGCTAATGCTCCTGCCCCTGGTCCCCATCATGTCCTCTCATGTCCTCCTCATCAAGGTCATCTTCCCCCTAACCAGGTCCTTTCTCTGTGAGCTCTGTTGTTCTATCCTCCTTCTCCTCACAGTCATCTTCCACCTCAGATTCTTCCTCTGAATCCGTCTTATCTCTGCATTTGCGTCTCCCCCTCTGTGTCTGTTCTCCACTTTTCTCCATCAGCCAGCCCTTGCAGCAGCAGTGCTAGTACAGCAGCATCTGGACCTGAAGGATTCTGGGATGAACACACATGTCCTTCTGGAAACCTTAAATCTGCACCACTAAACAAGACAAATGTAACATGGGTACACATGACTAAGGAATTCACATACACACACTCACACGCACACACACACACACACACACACACACACACACACACACACACACACACACACACACACCTCAACAGGTGTCATCATCCAGCAGGTGGCCAATTATCCTATTTGTCCTTCTCCAACACAGTTAATAAAACAAAATCATAAAAACAATAAAACAAAATTTCCAATAAATATCATAAACATGCAGATAAAAATAAAACTGAAATCACCAGTCACACTGAACTCTAACATCAACACGCTTCATTTCCACTGCGTTACACTAACTGATGTCTGGACTCCAGACTCTGTAGTCCCTGGTGGTCTGTATCCTGAGCCCACACAAGCTGTTGCCTGCTGGTAGAAAATGCTCAAAACAAACAAAACAAATTGTGTCTACCATATAAAATAAACGTTCTGATACACAGAGCTCACATGTCTGAAGTCAAACTCTCTCATATCTACCCAGATGTGAGCCCCTGCTGTGACAGGTGTAATGCTGCAGAGGGATCTCTCATAAACATGTATGGTCATGCACGAGTCTCAGGAAATGCTGGCTTGATTTCTTTCAAACCCTATCCTCAGTTCTGCCACTAAACTCACTGGTGGCACTTTTTGGGACCACTGGGTAATAGATGCTCATCTGCCAAATGTCGTGTGCTAGCATTTGTCTATCTTCTGGCTGGGCGCAGAATCTTGCTAACCTGGCAAAACACAACCCCACCTACACTTACTGACCCTAACCCTAACCACATGTGCAATGGCTGAGGGACCTTATGACTTGTTTACATCTTGAACAGATCCTTTACTCTGTAAATAACCTCAACAATACGTTTTACAGGGTGTGGGGGCCCTTCCTTGAGTATTTCTCAAAATCTCAGATTCAGAACTCAGTTCTTAACTTCCCCAATTGGGTGTTTTTTTTTTCTTATCATTGTTGTTTGTTGTTTTGTTAAAGTTTAGAAAGGTTAGGTACTGGGGGTGATTGTGGCCAACATGTTAATGCACTAGGACAGCTACGTCGTCACTGATTAAGCTCAAAGCCGCATTCTGGTGTTACTTGTTTGTAAATGACAAATGTGAGCATATCCATTGTCATGTGTGTTTTGTCATTTTTTCTGTGCCAAAACGTAATAAAAATATTTCTGGGGGGAAAAAAAAGTGGACACGCTAACCTAGTAATGAAAATGTAAATTGAAGCCAATTGATGAATATTTATATAAAGACAATAAATCCAGGTGTGGGTGCCTGGATCTGATTAATATGTAAAATGATTAATCAGACCTTTGTAGCTGTTGATTGTTCTGATCTTCATGGTTGGAGTTTCCCTCCTTCAGCCCAGTGAAAACCTGTTCCTGATCCCATTAATCTGCATGTTTAATGTGGGAGCTGACCCTGGAACAGTCAGTGCAGAGAGCTGCCCTCATCATCACCACATTCTGCTGCACTGCACTTTACAAAGATCATTATCAGCAAATTTAAAACAATTAATGTATGCATTTATCTGTGGGGCCGAGTGGGAGGCTGCTAATTACCACGGTTTCTATTCTTCTGTTGCTTCTTCTGGAGGGAAAAAGACTTGATGGAGGAGTTTCTGACAGAATCAATGAAAACAGTTTTACACCAGAGTGTTAGTAAAAGCATTAATACTCTATCTGTCTGGAACAAACATTCTCTAATATGCTTTGTTGTGTCGTTTGGACCTGCTGGATCTAATGTTTGAGTATTTTTATTCTCTTTTCTTACTATGTTATTAACAATTAGAGCTGATGAGGGTCCATCTTTAACCCCTCCCTGGGTGAAAGCTGATGGGACAGTGAGGCAGCAAGCAGGTGAAGATAGAAATTGCAAATAAGAAAAATCAATTATTTTGTTGAAAAATTAAACCACAAAATAAAACTGATTCAGTTCTGAACTGGAAACGTCATTGACCTCTGACCTCAGGGTGATGTCTGCTGACTGGCAGACTTCTTTCTCTGCTTCTTAGGTAATAAAAGTTACTTTGGCTCCTTAAAACATCCAAAAAAGCTGACATTGTCTTTTCTCAATATGGAGGGAAGTTTTGTGCCTCTAGCTATCATACACAGCTGACAGCTCACAGGTGTGTCAGCTCACAGGTGTGTGTGCGTGGGGGGGTACATGAGCCTGGAGACAACTCCTCTCCCTCATTAAATGGAGCTCTCCCTGATCACCAGCTCTTATAGGATAAATGTAGCAGGAACTCCACAGGCTCTTAGAGCTGATGACAGTAACAGCAGCAGTCCTGAGAGTTCTCATCTGACACAGACACCTTCAGATCACATCTGCATTTACTGGAATATGAAGACGTTTCACGGTGACGACCTTATAACATAACTCTGATGAAATCATCAGCTTCATGTGAAGATGCTTTTGAGTTTAGATCTGCATATAAATCCCTCTCCACCTTCTCTTCTGCTCCTTCATAATTAAACAAGCCCACACAGACTGTCGGCAAACACGCAGGATGTTACAGACAGGAAAAGGATCAATTTGTTCATCTAATCCAGCTTTATGCAGTGACACTACAGTCTTAATTAAAAAATAAGATTAATAGCATCTATAATGTCTGACCTACGCAGGGATCAGAGGATGGAGGTGCTTCTGTAAACACTCTGTTTAGTGTGTGTTAATGCAGAGGCCTTGGGGGGGGGGTGACCTTGCAGTGGCTGGATGTTAACTGGGAGCATGTTTCTGTGTAAAGACTAAAATAATGTGCTGACAGTCAAGGATAACCTCTGCACATTTTCCATCACAAGTCTTGAATAAGTACTGGGTCTTAGGTGGGTTCTAGCGTTATGCAGTTTATATAACAGCAGCCATCTTTTAGACACTGCAAACATCTGCACTTGGCTATAGAATAACCTCTACTACAACATTTCTGCAGATGCAGCTGCAGCTTAAACATCTACCATCTACTCTGCAGAAAGTCAAGTTAGTGCCATCGGGCCCGAAATGCATGATGTCAGTGTTCTTTTGGAAATTAGGTTCAGCTCCTGATGCAGTTGAGAAGTGGCTGACAAGAGTGCACAATATTTCTTTATAGCAAATATGGCCTAGGGTATTTGCATTGTAATGTGTATTTGTATATCACCTTCTAGGGTTCTACAACTCTGCAAGGCGCTTCACAACACAACAGTCATTCACCCACTCACACACACATTCACACGCTGATGGTGATGAGCTACAAAGTAGCCACAGCTGCTTTGGGACGCACTGACGGAAGCAAGGTTGCCAAACACAGGCACCACCGGTACCTCTCACCACCACCAGTAGGCAATGTGGGTTAAGTGTCTTGCCCAAGGACACAACAGCAGCATTTTCTGCCGGGAGCCGGGATCGATCCTACAAACCTCCAATTACTGGACAACCCACTGTACCTCCTGAGCTACTGCTGCAATGTAAACCTGATAGTTGTATGCATAAAGATGGAAGACGATGTTTGCAGAAAATGGATCCCAATATGGCAGCAAGTATAAGGAGAACAACACATGTCTGAGAATGGTACCTTGTGGAACCCCAGGGGAAAGTGGTAGAGTTAGAGTGCATTTACACATGGGTCAGCTCAATCTGGCTCTGGTAGGGTAACTGTGTTAACATTGGCGTTATCCGTACGTTGTTCATGTGGAGCCGACCATTTTTTTTTCCTCGGCTCTGCTCCTTTGTGGTTCGTCTCGTGCTAAGCTGAACATACACACCCGACTATGGACTGAATGGCCGGCTGAAGTTCACACCTACCTACCAGTGGGAACCTCTGATTGGTGTGTATTTTTTTTTGCCAATGCCCAGCAAACATTCGGACGTTTGGTGGACGTTGTAACAACGTCCTGTCATGGTTGAAAAATATATCCAAAATAAAAGTTGACCCGACGTCTTTTCTGGGTGTGGATTGGACGTCTTTCGGCGCATCTCATTTGAACGTTTAACGACCATCAGTGGACGTCTATCTACACTGTAAAATAAAATGTAGTTTTTATATTTAATTATAATAATAATAAATAGAAACCATCCTGTGTTTGTGGTTGTTTTACCGATTGACATTTGAGGTGGACATTTTGGTTTGACATAGACAGCTGCAAGGGTCTTACCGGAGAACTCACACTGGATGTTGATCTTAGATTAAAGATTAAAGCCATCAGTTGTCACACACACTGGTATGTGGTGAAAATTGTCCTCCGCATTTGACCCATTCCCGTGGGGAGCGGTGAGCTGCAGACACGGCTGCGCTTGGGAATCTTTGTCCCAACCTGGATTCAAACCCGAGTCATCTGCATGTAAGTCTGGTGACTTACTAGTTGAGCTATCCATTTGGCCTTTGAAAGCTGATAAATGGCCTGTATTTGTATAGTGCCTTCTTAGGGTTCTACAACCCCCCAAGGCGCTTCACAACACATTCAGTCATCCACCCATTCACACACACATTCACACGCTGGTGATGACATTGTAGCTACAGCCGCCATGGGGCACACTGACAGAGACGAAGCCTGCCGTACACTGGTGCCACCAGTCCCTCCGACCACCACCAGCAATAATGGATGTTCACTTATAACTGATACACAAAATACTATATGTTGAACTACATGTAACTAATTGTCAAAATAACAATTATACATGTGACTGTAGACATGTACAAATGTATCTGAATGGATTATTTTGGAGATGTTCCATTACATATTTTTTACAAATGTAGACCATCCTACTGCGACCATTTTTGGCCATTTCGGCATCAGACCAATATTTGCTGGCTGGTGGCTTCCCGCATGCATTCATTAGCATTTGGATGCAGTGGGGTAAACATCTTCTCTGACTGCAGCTCAGACTAGCCACAGGAGGACTGACCATCTGCCGTGAGCACTCTTGAATAGGAAAGGAGCCCACAGCTGCATTGCTGCTCAGTGGGAGAGTAGGAAGCTGTGTGCTTCATGTCAGAGTCTCCAAAAGCAACGCTGCTCACACCTGCTTTTATTTACTAACTTGTGGCCCAGGCTGAACTGACCTAAATATAAACGGGCCGTTAGAGCTGCAGCCACTGATATGGACACAAGTGTTCCAAAAATAGGTTAAACCTAAACCAAAGCAGAGCTCAATCTGTAATACTCACCCACGGCTTCAGTCTCAAAATCAGAATACTTGTCAAAAGTAAGTAAATAGGTAAGTAAGTAATCTTTATTTGTATACACTTTCTACAAAAACAGACTCACTAAATGCTTCACAGAATAAAAGCTGCTGTTAGGTCTATAACACCAGAACAACAGCTTGTTTGAGAGTCTTTTGGTAGCAGAAGGTCAATAAAAACCTTCAACAAAGTGGACTTTAAACACTGACTGAAAAATTTCTCACATTTTTTCTAAAACCTTAGGGAAAAAGGAAGTTTGGACACAGGCATGAACTTAAATATTGAGAGTGACAGACAGAAGCCCTGAGTGTGATCTCTGGACTCAGAGGAAACCAGCAGTCCTACAGAAGTGAGACTCAGCGCAGCAGTACGACTCAAATAACAATGGTTACATGTTTGATTTGTATTTATAGGAAAAACAATGTGGGAGTCAGAACAGATGTTTGTAAAAAACTGGACATTTTAGACAGTAACATCGAAAAATCCTCCAACTTAAACTGTGATTGTGTAAAAACCATCAAAGATATCAGCCCACCAGTCCAGTCATGTCAAGTCCAACTTCCTTTAACCTGCTTAAACTCTGACTGGTGTTACTACTGTGAAGTCTACCTGAGTTATGTTGATACGGTTGGGTAGGGAAACAAAAACAACCCTCCCAAATAGAAGTATTGCATAATGTAGTGTTTTACTTGGGCAACGGGCTCAGCTTTGAGATGTGAACTGAAGCATTTCAGCTTTAAAACCCCTGGGACGTCCAGATAAACCCGTTTTCCACTGGTCCTCATGTTCCTGGGAAAGTTCAGACCCAAACCAACATTGCTGTTGTGATGAAGTCACTATAGAATGATTGTCCCAGAGCTGGGCTGTGTGTCTCTTTCTGCAGCCTGAGCAGAACAACTTGTTGTGATCCTTAAATCCCCACCTGTCTCCGTTTCCCATCAGAAATCATCACCGTTAGAGTAGAAAACCCTTTAAATGGACTGATTCTAAGGTCAGAATAAAGAAACAGAAGCTGCAGGCTGCAGCAGCTCGCCCACGCTAGGTCTGAGTTGTCTGTTGAGTCTCTCCTGGCTAAGAATCCATCTTTCATCTGATGCTCATCCATTTTTACACCCATTGCTATAAATCTGTCGGTAAAATGCTGACCCACCGGCTCAGGGAGACACCTCACACTTAATATGCTGCCCTATAAATATTCTTTTGTTGCCATTTCTTACCAGGGCCAAACTGGAGGAGTATTCCTGATAAGAGGAGAGCACGAAGTGATGGATCTATGATGTTAGACATTTTTGAGACACTCTGTTATGTCTTGGCTCCTCAGCTCCATCACCAGAGGGGTATTTCAGGTCACTTAAGGCTCCACAAAGACCTCTAAGAAGGAACCCAGAGTAGGAGGAAAACAACTCAAATGGAAATCATGTTTCTGGAGACATTCTGGGCTTTTGAATCCTGCCAATTTATGCTTGAACAATATATGTAGTCCAGGTCTGGAGGATCCAACTAAAGCTGGATCAGAACTGTATTATTTTCCCTTTTTCCAACAGAAGGTCAAGTGTGTAGGATGTGGTCATGTTCTCATACCTGGAAAATTACAACCTGCAACCAAATAACGCTGCATAATAAGAAGGTTTTTAAAGGAATCAGTGGACAAAATGATATAAGAAGCAGTACAGGTATAGTGACAGTATAGTTTACATGCATTGGTCCTACTCTTGCTGTGAGGTGGCGGTAAGCTCTGATTTAGTTCAGTGTCTGCTTCTCTAAATGATTATAAACTGCAGCCTGTTTAGTCTATTTACTTCAGTAAGTTTGATGTCTACCTTTGACAACCTTTAGGTGTTGGACGTCCTACAGAAACAGGACTGCTGTCCCACGTGTAGGTTTGGGTTGGATGGCTTTACTTTAGTGATGAACAGTCAATTCATTAGGAATGCGTCTCTGTGTTTATGTCTTTTAAACGCGGAGCTGTAATTGCTCTCGCTACTCTGACTGAATGCTCAATAAAACCTCGCTGCAGATTTGACACTTCCTTTAATGGCTGGATAAACCTCCTGGGTGGCCCGAGGCGAACATTGTGGCGGAGCGCCTCTAAAGCCCACGGCACAGCGCAATCTCATTTTTTTCTCTGTCGCTGAGTAACAAGACAGCACTCAAAAGCTGACTGATTCATCCATTTAATAGTCAACTACCAGAAAATGAACTGGCAACAGTTGTGATGATTAATTTATCAGTTATGTTGTTTCTAAAACAGGTTTATTTTTTCTGGCAGCAGCGTGTGAATACGTACAAATGATCTGACTGCTTCTTTTGTCCATAAGAATGATTACTTTGTTTAAAAGCAGGAACAGATTCCTGCAGAACTGGACCCAGCATGCTCTGTGAGACAGAAGGAAGAGAACCAACGCTTGATCTTGGTACAAAAAGCAGAATTTACGTTACAGAAGCAACATGACCAGAGCAGTTTGGCCTAACAAAAGTTCAGACTGACTTTCAACAGCTCAGAATTTATCTGCATCAAGCGGGGAAGCATTGGGTCCCATTTTTAAAGTGTTTGGTATGACCTAACTGTGGATTTGAACCCACAACCTCCCAGTCTCAGCGTGGACACTCATACCACTAGGCCACTGAGAAGGTGTTAAAGATAAATTCACCTTTAGCATACTTTTGTCCTGTCATGTGGGCTTCTACTGCCTCTACAAACAATCCAAACATAAAAAAAATCCATCCCTGTTTGTGACATCACAAATGGGGAAATTACTAAAGAACCACCTCTCACACTCAAGAAAGAGCTGCTGCTGCAGGAAGAACAGTAGCTCTACTCCAAGCTCCTCCCAGATATCAGAGCTTCTCAGCTAATAGCTGCCTGAGTGGGCGTGGCCAACAACATATTTTTCTTAAAGTGACAGTGCCCTGAAAAGGCTCATTCTGGAAGGTACTGAAAATGTCAAGAACAAAACTGCTGATTTCTCTTCATGTGAGCAGGATTTTATGCAAATAACTTAACAAACATGTTTTGTATCAACCATAGACCAATTATAACTTAAGAAAAAATGGTCACAATATGTCCCTTTTAGTCTGATCCCCAGAGACTTTTAAAAGTGTCTGTCACGTGTATTCGGACTAAATAAACCATCGGCTCTTCTTCAGTTTCATTCTGAAGTCTACAAATATCTGTTTTAGTGAGAAACTTTAAAGAGAAACATTGCCATGTAGCCTATGTAGAGACGTGCGTTTGTTTTTTTTCTGAAACCACAGAACGTACTGAGCCCTGGAGGACTGCAAACCCTCACCAGAATAACATCTCATCAGATTTAAAAACAAATAATAAAGAGTGATATTCATTAAAGTGAATTCTAATCTAGCAATCAATCTCCTCACAGTTCTGATTTGGTCACAAGTTAGCTGCACTGGAACAAGTTGTCTCATTACAACAAAGACAGAAAACCCATTACTGGGATCAGACTAGCTGAATATCAAATGTAACTGGGGATAATATAAGCTCATAATGAGACGGTGACCTGAAACAACCTGTTGAAATTAAAATGACCCATGGCCCAGTCTGTCCTGGAACATGACAGAACACAGACATGAGACGGGGCTCGTCTAGTCCCTGTGGGCGGAGTCAGTCATCACTCCTCTCACAGGAGTCACACGTCATGTTTTCTCCTTTATAAACAACTTTAATAATTAACAGAATTATCAAATGAGCCTCAAAGAGATGCTGAAGGTTTGGAAGGAAGGAGAGTGAATGGATCGTTGGCTGGGTGGGTGGCTGTGGTCCATCAGTGTGTTCCGGTTTTACTGTTACTATGGTAACACTCCTATTGTTCATTCTCTTTTCAGACTCCGGGTCACCAGGATAGCAGCCCCAGCAAAGGGGCCCAAACCACTCTTTCCCCAGCAACCTCCACTATCTCTGCCGGTGCAACCCCAAGGTGTTCTCTTTCCAGCATGAAGATATAATTCCTCCAGCATGTCCTGGATCAACCCAGGGCCTCCTGCTGACAGACCACGCCAAAAATACCTCCACTGGGAGGCGTCCTGGAGGCATTCAGACCAGATACCTGAACCACCTCAGCTGATTTCCTTTGATGTGGAGGAGCAGCAGCTCTACTACGAGTCTCTTCTGGATGTCAGAGCTCCTCATCCTGCCTCAAACGCTTGTGCCTGGCGACCCTGCCGAGGAAAGTCATTTCTGTTGCTTGTATTCATGACCTTGTTCTTTCAGTCATGACCCAAAGCTCATCATAGGTGAGAATCGGAACAACAATCAACCAGTAAACTGAAAGCTTTGCATCCTGACTTAACTGTCCCCATCAGTGAAGTCACTTCTCCAATCCGCCTGTCGATTCTCCCACTCACTCCTTTCCTAGTGAACGAGACAAGAAACGTAAACTCCCTAGAGTGTGAAACAGCAAATTGGTCAGTCATTAGGAACAATTACATTTAAATGCAATAAAACACGTGAAACGAAGATAATCTAGAATAAGACTACTAAAACTAAAAGGCAGAGTAGACCAGGTGTCATGTAGATGAACAGACTCACAGCCTCTGACACACATTTAATTGTCAATCTGTTTAAACATAAGACTGTTGATAAAGTCTGAGAAGAAAATCTAAATGAGAGAAACTAAGATGCTGGTAAAGACTCAGGAGGATAATGGAGCCATTATTAGCGTGTGGTCCTATCTGACAGCTCTAGATTGTAGAGCTGCAGGTGGAGGACACCAAGGTTTGTGAAGACAAATGGACACATCAACCTGATACCTGACCTCTCTGCTCTGATGGCCTCATCATGGAGGATGGATGGATGGACGAATGGATGGACGGACGGATGGACGGACGGACGGACGGATGGATGGATGGAGTGTAGCCTCCTCACCCTGTACCTATTCTGCTGTATTTCCTGTGATGGATGACTAATAGTCATTAGTATAATTACTGGTCCTGACAGATGGGGAGCTGCCAGTCTGTATGAGATGTTTAACTGGGCTGAGCCATTAAAAATGACAAACATTTAACTGATCTGTGCTGGGTCTGGTGGAAGTGACAGTGACAGCATGAATCATTATAAACTCACCAAGAAATCTCCACTCAGAGACCTGCGGACTGACAGGAAACTCAGTCACTGGAACCATTCAAAGCAAGATAATACTATTTATCTTTCCAATGTTTACTTCTGCTGACAGCAGCTTAAAGAAACCATTAACGCTAGACAGTACTAAATAAAATATAATTGGATTTTATCTGTCAAACATGATAACATTAAGAAAGTTTGTAATGAGCTGAGCCATTGTGTAGTTGCTTTTTACCACCATGAGTTTATGGATGGGTCTGTAGGGTAAACGTAGCTTATGGTTTCAGACTCTCCTGGGATTTGAAGGAGCTGACTCTCATCCTGACTAATTCACACTCAGCTTGATGCGCTCCAGTGCACACTGATCATCATGAGCTGAAGATGCCAACAAGACCACATCATCTGCACAAAGCAGAGCTGAGAGTGTTGCAAATCAGACACTCGCTCTCAATAAATCCGGGGTTTCCCCTGGTTAACATTCCAGTGGCCCAGAAAAATCTTCAGACAGCCCACCTTGGTAAATTAGTGCAGATAAAACTCTAATAATTACACCTGAAAACAATTCTTACCTTTAGTTTACCTCCTCACATCATTAGAGCAACACCTTCTAATGTGTTGATGGTATGATATCATTTCCTGTAATGTTTGCAAATATTACTGCACATACAGATTTGTTTACTTTATTAATACTGACAGGGACGATTTCAAACCGTCAGTGTTCATTTAGGTATTTTGCAATAATGATTGTTATTAAAGCAACTATAATTATAGAGTTTTATTGATCCAAAGTGTGAAATGTGAATTAGTCATATTTCTTTACAGCTTCAACTAGGTGTAGTTAACATTTCCTTTACACACATTGAAAATGATTGCATCAGCAAAAAATATACATATAATTTAGTCGACTAAAATAAGACTAAAATGAAAACATATTGAACGATTAAAACTAAATTAAAGTTTCTTGTCAAAATGAACACTGCTCTGACACAAGTCAGTGACTCGATGCAATCTGCTGGGTTCCTTACATTGGAAACTTTTAACTAATTGGCATAATGACCTGAACTCAATTGGACTGTGTACTTTGTGAAGTGCCTTGAGATGACACCTGTTGTGATTTGGTGCTTTATAAATAAACTGAATTGAGTTAAATCTGAATTCTCACCATGCCTATGAGAGCCCAGTGCTTCTCTGATGAACGTTGGTCCTTCTGGAGATGAGGAGAACCTCTGTGGGTGTTAGGAACTGAAAGTAAATATGAATGGGATGCTCTTCACAGAGGCACAACCCTCCTGCCCCCCTGTGACCCTCTGTAGAAAGGCTGGGGCTTCCACCTGGTCCTACTCCCCCAGTAAGGGCGCATTAATCCAACCTTCAAGCACATGACCTGAACTCAATTGGACTGTGTACTTTGTGAAGTGCCTTGAGATGACACCTGTTGTGATTTGGTGCTTTATAAATAAACTGAATTGAGTTAAATCTGAATTCTCACCATGCCTATGAGAGCCCAGTGCTTCTCTGATGAACGTTGGTCCTTCTGGAGATGAGGAGAACCTCTGTGGGTGTTAGGAACTGAAAGTAAATATGAATGGGATGCTCTTCACAGAGGCACAACCCTCCTGCCCCCCTGTGACCCTCTGTAGAAAGGCTGGGGCTTCCACCTGGTCCTACTCCCCCAGTAAGGGCACATTAATCCAACCTTCAAGCACATTTAGTTTGTGGATGTCAGCTCTCCTCTGACGAGAACAAACAAGGTGATGTTGACAGAATCCAAATGTCCCTCTGCAGCATCCTTACGCATGGTTTCCTGATAACACTGTTTACATAATTAATCATGTTGAGAGATTAATCTCCCTCAGGTGAAGCCTGACTACATTATCTGGAGCTAAAACCAGATATCTGAGTGTTTCTGAACATGCGGACAGAAACGCGCTCATGAAGACCTTTTTGTACTTTTCCTCATGTCGGGCCCCACTGGATCATTAATCTTTATTTTTGTCCTTTGGCATTTTGTGTGGCAGCCCTCTCTGGCTTTGTTCCTGCCTCCTCAGACCAAATCTCGCTGAACTTAATGGAAAATAATGGAGTAAAAATGAGCAAAGTATTTGTAAAGGCGAGGAAGATGAGAAGTGGGAATTTCAAAGGGCCCTCTAACCTTCAGAGTCAGAAAACGGAATAGACAAAAATTCACAGCACTTAAGGAGCTCCGATTGGATGGGGGCTTTGTTCCTGTCTGAATTCGTGGATAATTACAGGCTCGCGGAAAATGTAAAATAAATGATATGAAGGGAGATCTAAAGGGAGAAGGACCTGCAGGAAGGACGAGGTTTTCTGGCTGAAACTGATTTGTTCGCTCTGTGTTTCATTCCTCTGATTCTGTAATGAGCTAACCTGCAACAGCAGCTTTATGAGCTATTAAAACTGAACACCAGCTAATAAACTCGTTAAACCCATGTGTGTGTGTGCACGTGTGTTTGCGCACGCATAGTCCTTAGTCATATGTATGTACCCATGTTAGTGTGGCAAGGTGGAGAACCGAGGGCCCAGGCGGGATTCGATCCCCAGACTCCCGGGTGGTAGTCACAAACGCTAACCAGTCGGCCTAAGGGATACCGTGGCCAAGCAGCCAGGGTGCATGATCAATCAGGATGCAGTGACAGGACGCTCACCCTGTCACATTATGTTTGTCTTGTTTGGTGGTGCTGATTTAAGGTTTCCAGAAGGACGTGTGTGTTCATCCCAGAATCCTTCAGGTCCAGATGCCGCTGTATTTTTATGCATGTCATCAGATTCAGAATCAGATCCAGCTGATTTCTAAAAACTGAGATAGAACAACTCAAAAGGTGTGTTTCCTTTAACGGAACTTCAGGATAAATTTACAGGAAGTTTCCGACGTGCACTTGTCTCCACTTGACCGGGCCAGCCGAATGGCCGTTTTCCGGAACCTTCTGGGTACCTGATCTGGGGTAGGTTCTCAGAATGGCCCAAAAAAGGCCCGGTGAAGACGCTGGGCGGGAACGCTGCCGATTGGTTGTAACTCAGTCAGAAATGTCAACTCAGGAGGAAATAGGAAATGCATATATGTGGCATTATTTAGGGAAACACGAGTTGTTAGAGAGACAAGCGATGGAAGCCATTGCTGCATATAACAACATAGCAAACATAAACGTGCCGACTATTGTTGCTTCCTCCATTGTGTCCATCTTTGTTTACGGCTTTTCGCACGTTTTGCGCCGATCGATGACGTCTCGATGTGCTGATGTTTCATCAAATTCCTTACAGGGCCAAATATATATGGAGAGGACAGCTTAAGAATAAATAAACAAAGGGTTCCTTTATTAACGTTCCCAGTATTGTTAACTATTGAGTGTCCTTACAGTCAGGACAAAGGGGACTGGGGGGTCTGCTTAGTAATGCATTACATAATATAGTTAAGTAGTTGTTAATACTTTATTTAATAGTTTGTTAATGCTTAATAATGCACTAAGTAACGTTATTAAAGGAACCCTTATTGTAAAGTGTTACCTTTCTTTCAATATGTCACATTTATTCCTTCACTGTTGAAATTCAAAATTAATCATCAGCTCCGTGTAATCAGTATGAGCATCTCCCACTCAGCTGCACTACTGGTGTTTACGTTTTCTAATAACGAGTTCCTGATAATGTGACCGACTCATTTACTTTTGTCATCTTTCTGTAGATTTCTCTTTTCTTTGTTACTGAATACGTTCATGTATTTTTTCATAGTTTTAATGTATTCATTATTGATTGATTTATGTTATCTATCTCACCTGGACTCATCTCACCTTCATGTTAGTTAAAACAGCAATCAAATGGTCACATGAAACTACAAATAGAGGGTGGAGTGGTTCTTTTGCTTAGGAAAACAGGCAGTCCGACTGGGAAAAAACACAAGAAAACGAGAATGGCGGTTGTCTACCCTCTATATCTGGTCATAATGAGACAGGCAGTATTTTTAAATCATTTCAGATTATATTTTATGGGTCTAGTAGTTTGATGCCTCCTCACATATCTCTGTTAGCAAGAGATATTAGCTAAGCTACTTTAGCAGTTGCTAGGTAAGTCCTACAATTTAGCATTATGTGTCAGGACTATTTAAGATGCATTTGCTTGACCCATTAAAGTTATCCTTACAGTTATGCATCTGAAGAGGTCAATATAATAATAAAAATTGTCAATACCAGAGAGGGTCTGGTCACTGATTTGGTAGTGGACTTATGTAAATAAAGTTAAACTAATCTTTAGGATTATTGACATCAGACTGCCTCAGTCTTGTTGCTGTGCTCAGGAGGGATGTAAACAACCACTATCAAAATGGCCAAAAATTCCCTTGTGAGTTAGCCTAGTGAACTAGACCAAATACAAGTCTGGTCTAGGCACGCTTCATAGGAACCCTCGCAGCCTGGCTGTCCAATCACAGCTCGCTATAGTCTTGGTTGGGCCAATCACAGCGCTCTATATTGTAGGCCAATCACAGAGCGGGAGTAGCCAATGACGTCAGAGCTGCGGCCGCGAACATAAACAACATGGCGGCAACGCAGGAACCACGTTCGTTTGAAACGGCTTTGTCACCAACATTGGATTATTTAGACTCCAACGTGCGTAAGTCTGTCTGATATACTTAGCAGCTTCTTATTTTTATCAAACAAAGTAGTGCAATGTCCCAGTACACCTGATATTCACATGTTTTTCATACAAAAACGACAAAAATCATTGATGTTAGACGCCATTGCTGCCTCCCTCTTCTTTTCCGTTGCTGTGATTACGTCACGTTGGTCGTTACTCTGATTGGTCCTAGCGCTATCCAATTGTGTGCTGACAGTTTGAAAGACAACCGTAGATCCCGCCTCACGACTGAGAGCCGTCAATGGTCATGGCCAGACTATATATTCACATATATAGAATGGCTTGCCAGGCTACTCGTGAGTAGAATGGCCTGCACTTACTGACCATCAGAGTTTACACACCACAACAACGCCATGGCACCAAGCACAAAGCCCTTCCCCCTCCCTTACCTCCGTGGCCTAGGGCTCTGTCCACGCGATAGCATGTTAGCCACTCAATCTGAATATTTTATATTTTAAACAGTAAGATGCTTTTACTATGTGATTCTAAACTTTTCATTACACTTTTAAACATTGTTCTGTGTGTTTAGTGCATCCAGTTCCCCCTAAATGCCAACATTAGAGCATGTTTCAGCTGTGGAAGATGATAAATATTTCAGCCTACCTTCCTGGCGACTTGTCCTCTCCTACTCAGGGGAATCTCTTCATCTCTCTTGACCTCTTGCATCATGCTTCTCTGCAGCTGCTACCAGATAAACCTCTTTATTTTGAGGCAGCTCTCATTAATGTTTAAAGGAGGAATGTGTGACCTGAGGAAACTGTGAAGTAAGCGGAGGGTGATGTTCTTACATAGCAAACATTTGATTCTTGCAAACAGTAAATCATGCACAACCCAGCTGAACTAAATACTTTTCCCAGATAGAAACCAAACAGTTGGTTAATATGTAGAGTCTGATAAAAGGGTAGAATGCCTTCTCCAGGTCAGGGACGAGGTCCTGCCTCAGGTAGAGGAGTTAAAGTATCTCAGAGTCTTGTTCACGAGTGAGGGAAGGGTGGAGCGTGAGACAGGTGGATTGGTGCTGCGTCTGCAGTGATGTGGGCGTTGTACCGGTCTGTCGTGGTGAAGAGAGAGCTGAGCCAGAAGGCAAAGCTCTTGATTTACCGGTCGATCTACGTTCCTACCCTCACCTATGGTCACGAGCTTTGGGTAGTGATGAGATACAAGCGGCCAAAATGAGTTTTCTCTGCAGAGTGTCTGGGCTCTCCCTTAGAGATAGGGTGAGAAGCTTGGTCATCTGGGAGGGGCTCGAAGTAGATCCGCTGCTCCTCCACTTTGAGAAAATAAAGAAAATAAACATATAGCTGGTAATGAAAAGATGAAACAATGACCAGGGGCCTCATTTATAAAGCTTGCTTATGCACATAACAGGGTCTGAAAACTGTGTAAGTGACTTTCCACTCAAACTTTGTGATTTAAAAAAAAAAACTTGACACAAAAATGTGTGCAACTTTGAGTCAAATTTAGACCTGCCATTTTGGAGATGGGTTACCTGGCAGCGCAGCCAGTGAGATGGTGAAATATTTAATTTAGGACACATTTCCAGACGTGGAGACCCTCGCGTGCATGCATGCACACACACGCATGCACACACACACATGCACACACGCACGCACATGCACACACACACATGCACACACACACGCGCATGCACACACACACA
>SSNS01000238.1:425019-437204 GCA_006937985.1 Aphyosemion australe | reverse complement strand
AAGGTGATGTTGACAGAATCCAAATGTCCCTCTGCAGCATCCTTACGCATGGTTTCCTGATAACACTGTTTACATAATTAATCATGTTGAGAGATTAATCTCCCTCAGGTGAAGCCTGACTACATTATCTGGAGCTAAAACCAGATATCTGAGTGTTTCTGAACATGCGGACAGAAACGCGCTCATGAAGACCTTTTTGTACTTTTCCTCATGTCGGGCCCCACTGGATCATTAATCTTTATTTTTGTCCTTTGGCATTTTGTGTGGCAGCCCTCTCTGGCTTTGTTCCTGCCTCCTCAGACCAAATCTCGCTGAACTTAATGGAAAATAATGGAGTAAAAATGAGCAAAGTATTTGTAAAGGCGAGGAAGATGAGAAGTGGGAATTTCAAAGGGCCCTCTAACCTTCAGAGTCAGAAAACGGAATAGACAAAAATTCACAGCACTTAAGGAGCTCCGATTGGATGGGGGCTTTGTTCCTGTCTGAATTCGTGGATAATTACAGGCTCGCGGAAAATGTAAAATAAATGATATGAAGGGAGATCTAAAGGGAGAAGGACCTGCAGGAAGGACGAGGTTTTCTGGCTGAAACTGATTTGTTCGCTCTGTGTTTCATTCCTCTGATTCGGTAATGAGCTAACCTGCAACAGCAGCTTAATATGAGCTATTAAAACCGAACACCAGCTAATAAACTCGTTAAACCCGTGTGTGTGCACGTGTGTTTGCGCACGCATAGTCCTTAGTCATATGTATGTACCCATGTTAGTGTGGCAAGGTGGAGAACCGAGGGCCCAGGCGGGATTCGATCCCCAGACTCCCGGGTGGTAGTCACGCTCGCTAACCAGTCGGCCTAAGGGATACCGTGGCCAAGCAGCCAGGGTGCATGATCAATCAGGATGCAGTGACAGGACGCTCACCCTGTCACATTATGTTTGTCTTGTTTGGTGGTGCTGATTTAAGGTTTCCAGAAGGACGTGTGTGTTCATCCCAGAATCCTTCAGGTCCAGATGCCGCTGTATTTTTATGCATGTCATCAGATTCAGAATCAGATCCAGCTGATTTCTAAAAACTGAGATAGAACCACTCAAAAGGTGTGTTTCCTTTAACGGAACTTCAGGATAAATGTACAAGAAGTTTCCGACGTGCACTTGTCTCCACTTGACCGGGCCAGCAGAATGGCCGTTTTCCAGAACCTTCTGGGTACCTGATCTGGGGTAGGTTCTCAGAATGGCCCAAAAGGAAATGCATATATGTGGCATTATTTAGGGAAACACGAGTTTTTAGAGAGACAAGCGATGGAAGCCATTGCTGCATATAACAACATAGCAAACATAAATGTGCCGACTATTGCTGCTTCCTCTATTGTGTCCATCTTTGTTTACTGCTTTTCGCATGTTTTGCGCCGATCGATGGCGTCTCGATGTGCTGATGTTTCATCAAATTCCTTACAGGGCCAAATATATATGGAGAGGACAGCTTAAGAATAAATAAACAAAGGGTTCCTTTATTAACGTTCCCAGTATTGTTAACTATTGAGTGTCCTTACAGTCAGGACAAAGGGGACTGGGGGGTCTGCTTAGTAATGCATTACATAATATAGTTAAGTAGTTGTTAATACTTTATTTAATAGTTTGTTAATGCTTAATAATGCACTAAGTAACGTTATTAAAGGAACCCTTATTGTAAAGTGTTACCTTTCTTTCAATATGTCACATTTAGTCCTTCACTGTTGAAATTCAAAATTAATCATCAGCTCCGTGTAATCAGTATGAGCATCTCCCACTCAGCTGCACTACTGGTGTTTACATTTTTAATAACGAGTTCCTGCTAAATGTGACCGACTCATTTACTTTTGTCATCTTTCTGTAGATTTCTCTTTTCTTTGTTACTGAATACGTTCATGTATTTTTTCATAGTTTTAATGTATTCATTATTGATTGATTTATGTTATCTATCTCACCTGGACTCATCTCACCTTCATGTTAGTTAAAACAGCACCTGATATTCGCGTGTTTTTCATACAAAAACGACAGAAATCATTGATGTTAGACGCTATTGCTGCCTCCCGCTTTTCCGTCGCTGTGATTACGTCACGTTGTTCGTTACTCTGATTGGTCCTAGCGCTATCCAATTGCGTGCAGACAGTTTGAAAGACAACCGTAGATCCCGCCTCACGACTGAGAGCCATCAACGGGTTGTGGCCAGACTATATATTCACATATATAGGATGGCTTGCCAGGCTACTCCTGAGTAGAATGGCCTGCACTTACTGACCATCAGAGTTTACACACCACAACAACGCCATGGCACCAAGCACAAAGCCCCTCCCCCTCCCTTACCTCCATGGCCTAGGGCTCTGTCCACGCGATAGCATGTTAGCTACTCAATCTGAATATTTTATATGTTAAACAGTAAGATGCTTTTACTATGCGATTCTAAACTTTTCATTACACTTTAAAACATTGTTCTGTGTGTTTAGTGCATCCAGTTCCCCCTAAATGCCAACATTAGAGCATGTTTCAGCTGTGGAAGATGATAAATATTTCAGCCTACCTTCCTGGCGACTTGTCCTCTCCTACTCAGGGGAATCTCTTCATCTCTCTTGACCTCTTGCATCATGCTTCTCTGCAGCTGCTACCAGATAAACCTCTTTATTTTGAGGCAGCTCTCATTAATGTTTAAAGGAGGAATGTGTGACCTGAGGAAACTGTGAAGTAAGCGGAGGGTGATGTTCTTACATAGCAAACATTTGATTCTTGCAAACAGTAAATCATGCACAACCCAGCTGAACTAAATACTTTTCCCAGATAGAAACCAAACAGTTGGTTAATATGTAGAGTCTGATAAAAGGGTAGAATGCCTTCTCCAGGTCAGGGATGAGGTCCTGCCCCAAGTGGAGGAGTTAAAGTATCTCAGAGTCTTGTTCATGAGTGAGGGAAAGATGGAGCGTGAGATCGGCGGAATGGTGCTGCGTCTGCAGTGATGTGGGCGTTGTACCGGTCTGTCGTGGTGAAGAGAGAGCTGAGCCAGAAGGCGAAGCTCTCGATTTACTGGTCGATCTACGTTCCTACCCTCACCTATGGTCACGAGCTTTGGGTAGTGATGAGATACAAGCGGCCAAAATGAGTTTTCTCTGCAGTGTCTGGGCTCTCCCTTAGAGATAGGGTGAGAAGCTCGATCATCTGGGAGGGGCTCAGAGTAGATCCACTGCTCCTCCACTTTGAGAAAAACCAGTTGAGGTGGCTCGGGCATCTGGTCAGGATGCCTCCTGGATGCCTCCCTGGTGAGGTTTTCCGAGCACGTCCAACCGGGAACAGACCCAAGGGACAACCTAGGACACGTTGGAGGGATTATATTTCTCGGCTGGCCAGGAAACGCCTTGGGATTCCTCTGGAGGAGCTGGCCCAAGTAGCTGGAGAGAGGGAAGTCTGGGGCTCTCTGCTTAGGCTACCACCCTTGCAACCCCGGATAAGTGGACAGTAATGGATGGATGGATGGAAAATGAAAGCAACAGAAAATAAAGAAAATAAACATATAGCTGGTAATGAAAAGATGAAACAATGACCAGGGGCCTCATTTATAAAGCTTGCTTACGCACATAACAGGGTCTGAAAACTGTGTAAGTGACTTTCCACTCAAACTTTGTGATTTACAAAAAAACTTGACAGAAAAATGAGTGCAACTTTAAGTCAAATTTAGACCTGCCATTTTGGAGATGGGTTACCTGGCAGCGCAGCCAGTGAGATGGTGAAATATTTAATTTAGGACACATTTTCAGACTTGGAGACCCTCGCGTGCATGTATGCACACACACATGCATGCACACACGCATGCGCATGCACACACGCGCGCATACACACACACACGCATGCACACACACACGCATGCATGCACACACACACACAAAACTAGCAGTATAGAATAACAATTATTTCTGTAATTAAAATACATTGTTTTTAAGATATTACATCAGCATGTACGCCTTCAAATCACTTATTGGTGCAATAATTGTGTTACCTGGATTTGTGTCTCAATTGTCATGGTTACCCATACCGTAGTTTGCATTGTTCATTTATGGTAGAAAGTGGGTGTGTAGGAGGTGGGATGTGATTTATGAAGCAGAAACAGCATGGAGCTGTGTGTAAGCAGAGTTTTATAGGTCAGAAAAGTAGTTAGAGTAAGTCATTTTCTTAGGGTTTTACTAAGGATTCTACCAAAGATTTATAAATGAGGCCCCAGCTCCTGAAGTCTAAATATTCTTTGATGATAAAAGTTTAAAGGTGGTCAGGTTCACAGCAACGAAACAAACCTCCATCTATGATGAAATTCTTTCTTTGCTGCTGCTGATGAATGCCAAACTATTGTCAACATTGTAAATAAACAATAGAAGATCAACAATACAAGAACTGCAGCTGAACTCTAACAGGTTAAAATGTTTCATAGAGGTTTAACGGTGAAGCCTGTGCATTTGTCCCGACATAGCTCAAACAATCTGGAATTCCTTGAGAGAAACTAATTTTCTAACCAAGATTTCAGAAAGTTAAAAGCTTCAATCTCAGTTTTTATCTCATGTTTTCATAAAACATCCTAACTTACTTGTTAAAAAACAGAAGTGTTTTTTCTGTATTCCCGTGGCCGCAGTCAGACAAGATTGTTGCTGATTTTAAGGCTCTACACAGACTCGGGTGATTCTCAGATAACTGAATCAAAACAAATGTGACAGGATCTTTTGGATGCTGAGATCAACCTTCTCATGTCGTACTGGTAAAGTTTATTTAAAGCACTGACTTGTTTCTGAGTCTGTCACACCAAAGACACAATGAATCTAGCTGACAGCCAAACATGCACAGTTACACTAATGATCAGACTATAAAATTAGGTTCAAAGACATGAAGAAGCAAACTGTGTTTTCTGCTCTGGAGGCTTGATGACTGACAGTTCTCAGACCTGCTCAAACGAAAAAACATTAACCTGGAAAACTCTCAGAGCTGAGCACTGTCAGCTCTGCTGTCAGTTTACTTTGAATACCACAGGCCTTAGAAGAACCACATTCCCTTTTCAACACAGTATTTTACTGTATATGCATTGCATTGTGGGTATATGTCATGACAGTATGCATTCACCTGCAACAGATGAAAGCATCATTCTGCATCATTAATACCAGTCTATGAGGCTAGAGCCCCTGTGGAAGTTTTACAACACTTAAATCTTTATTTTGGTCCTTTTTAAAAAGGCCGATGAGTCATAGGGTTTATTAGTTAGAGTTTAAATGGATTAGTTTTATCTTCGTTGTTTTTAAGACTCAGGAACAGCTGCCATGATGACCCCTCTCAAAGGTGTTCTAAAGGGTGTGACAGAGTTCCTGTTCCCCATTATAAATTGTGTTTTTGTGTAAAGGTCAGCCTCTTGAGTGACCTCTGTTCAGAAAAACTGTTTGAGCCCTAACCCTACCACCACTGCTGAGGTGGGATGCAGTAAGACAGTCATGTGGAGTTCCTTATTGATCCTGACGGTTATGGAACAAAAAGGTCAAGTGGAAGACCCAAAAATATTTCTCCAGAACTGAGCCAGAGGATCCAGTTGGCTGTCAGCCAAGACACAGTGCTGAATGCAACCCCATAACCATCTGACAGCATCTGAGACTAAAAGGCTTCAAAAACAAAAACATCTTCAAAGGCCTCATCTCCTTGACACCACAGAACTGACCGTTTGGACTTTGCAAGAGAACACCAAACATGGGGTATTGAAAGGTGGAAGAAAGTTTTATTCTCTGATGTGAAAAAATGTACCCTTGATGGTTTCCAATGTTAGTGGTGTACCAAGCAGATCCCAGATGTTGTCTATGTGCCACAGTAGAGGGGGTGCCATAATGGTCTGGGGGGCTTTTTCCTTCAGTGGTACAAGTCAAAGTTAAAGTCCCAAGTCATCATCCCACACTGGTGAAATTACATCTCTGCATTTGACCCATCCCCATGGTGGGGAGCGGTGAGCTGCAGCTGTGGCTGTGCTCGGGAACTATTTGGTGGTTTAACCCCCAAATCCAACCCCTTAGTGCTGAGTGCCAAGCGAGGAGGCATTGGGTCCCATTTTTTCAAAGTTTTTAGTATGACCCGACCGGGATTTGAACCCCGATCTCCCAGTCTCAGGGCGGACACTCTACCACTAGACCACCGGAGCTCGTACAATGGAGTGTCAGAAGGTACAGGGGTGTCAAACGTCCGCTGTCTATGTCCAGATGTTGCAGAGAGCATCCGTTATGATTGAGGGCCCTTATCTGTGTGGAAACGACTGGTTTTATCAACAGGACGTAATGCCCATATGCAGGACAAGGGAGAATTACATCAGTCTTTGAGACCATCCTGTGTGTGTCCCTGATCTAAATCCCATTGAGAACCTCTGGGGATGGATTGCAAGGCAAGTTTACAAAAATGGACAACAGTTTCAGACAGTAGATGCCTGTCATGTGGCCATCTTTACCATTTAGAGAAATGTTCCCACTCACCTCATAAAATAGCTTGCATCAAGCATGCTGCAATGCATGTATGCTAGCTAATATAGTGTGGTGTTATAGTGAAAACCTAGACAGTGTTTAGCATTCTTGTTTCATTCCCAGCAGCTCAGCACCAACAATCACCATTGTCAATCCCCAATCACAGTTGGTTGATCATGATGTGAAAAATGTTCCAAGCAAATAATGCTCCAGAAAACACCTTTAATGCTCGGCTTTAACCACAGATATCCTTGGAAACCTAAAGACTCGTTCAGTATTATGGTCCAAGAAATCCTCATGGTTCCTAAACCCAGACCCTTTTCTCATTGCTTTATCTGCAGTATGCTCTAATACGACTAGAGGGGTTTCTGTTCCACTTTGCTCCTGCTTTAATATCCACTCATGGAGCTGCAGCACATGGATGTATAAATGCTTCATCATGTGTCTCTGGTGTGTGCAAGAATTATTTTCACATCATTAGTTTCCCAGCATGCCCACTATTGGTCTTGACCAGAGCGAGGCCCTGTACAACAACACAGCTGTAGCTGTAACTCCTCCTGCTTCACTGTTACGGTGAAACATCACCAGGAAGCAATATTGGAATGATGGTAATTTACCTATTATTAAACATTTGAGGTAAATGATTTTCTAGTTTAAGCTAATGGTCATTTAGATTTCCTGAGGATTTATGTTTGGCCCTTTCTCCACTGAGCACTTGTGCTCTCTGAACATATTTTTGTTTTCTACATAAATGTGGAGAGCTGTCCTGTTATCCAGCCTTTAATATCACACACCATTGACTCAGTATTGATTCTCACTCAGTGCCTGTGAGCGAACACCAAATGTCAGAAATAATCCGGTTAAAGTGGTAAACTGTAACTGGTGTATCAGTGATCGCATATTGTGGTCATATTAGTTACAGACTTAGAGGATTGAAGTGAGAAATGTCACACCGGTTAGAACAGCAGGTGCATTGATCACAGCAGCTTTTCCTGCTACGGTTTTACCCTGAGGTTGACTTTGACAGCAAAGTCTTTTTAATGCCTTCTGTTTATTATCTCTCATACATGATGAGTGGTTTTCTCAGTTCCTCGTGTTTAATCCAGGTGGTGTTCAGATCTGTTCTCACTTCAGGCTTTATTCCAGCTGAGACGGGTTACTGGGATGAGGGCTTAACTTTGGGTTGGATAGTTTTGTTCCCTCCATTATTGAAAATGCATTTTGCATTTATTCAGTTCATCTTTGTCTCATGTTGGGATTTGTTAGCGGAGCAGAAAAAAAATGAAATAAATCTGTGATTTTCTATTAATTTAGGACAATATGATATTTTTTTATTCAAACCTCTCATTTTTTAAGATTTTTAATTGTGTTTGTTTATTATGGTTTGTTTCAGTTTCGTTTGTTTGACAGTGCTGTAAGTGGGGGAAAGTGCCAGTTCTCTCCTTATTGTACAAACATGGGACAGAAACGTGGAGGATCATATTGATCTAAAGAACAGTAGCTTTATTGCACAGAAATTACAAAGAACAAATAAATAAACAAACCAGTTTTAAATTAAATTCACATGCGCCTAATTCTAAGTGTCATGGAGCCCGTTTTATTCACTTCAAGCCTCATGGCGTTAAGGTGAATGAAAAGTTACATTAACAAATAGACATCAAATTAAACCAGATTAAACATATAGAAGTGATAAGTCTCTTTTGGGTTTAAAGGTCAACTGTATACATCTGCAGTGGTCTCTAGTAGGTAAGTCGTTCTCTGGGGACAAAAGCTCAGGTGCACCTGTTTGAGGACGTCGACGTCAGCTGAAGGAGGAAGTAGCTTCAGACAGGATCTGGAGTCTTATTTCCTGATATTTGGACATCTCTCCTCTGATTGGCTAACAGCAACATGACTCTACCACTAACTCTGTTTGCTCTGCAGCGTTGATGTTTTATCTCCACAAATAACACAAGCCTAGAGGAGTTCTGCTGTGTGGTGGAGTTGCTAATGCTAACAGTTAGCTTCTAGCTGAGTCGTTCTCTGCTGTTTCCTGGACGCTAAACCAACAACAACCTTCCCCGTGGCGGGTTTGGTGAACTGAGGGTTTTTCCCGTCTACATTTTCTATCAGAAGCTAATGCAGGAGACAGAAGTAGGATGCAATTTTCACATTCATTCTGAATGTTAAACTCAGGGTGACTGATCATCTTCAAAAATAATAAGTAGAAAATGGTTTCTCAGTGAACCTGCTCTATAAAACTCATTACTGTTATGGTTTCCTTCTATCAATTATATTCCTTCTCATTATTAAGCCTGGCCTCCACAAACCAATAAGTCACTAGCAATAGTATCTCACCTGTTATCTGAAAATATGTCAATGTTTCCAAAAACTCAGTAAATTGACCTTCCATAGCCAGGGTCTCTGCATATGCATCATCTTCTCCTCCCAAACTCTTGGATCCACTTGAAAGTACGGCAAGCGTTGTGTCCCAAATCATCAAGGCTAAGCAGTAAACCGTGAAGAGTTAAGAGAAGGGTACTTTTTACATCACGGCACAGGTTGCTGTGTATGTGGGGTTTCTACCTGTGCTCCAAAGAATAAGATGATTATTGAAGCTAAACAAGTGTTTACACTGAAGCCTTTTACTTCCTGGTTAAACCCAGTATCCATGTAATGATAAATACTTTCTGATATTACTGGTGAAATCAAAGGTTTCATCAGTTGTGTCAATCCAACAGTCTGTTTTTATTGATTTTATGAAATGGTATTAAAATTAAATGCTTTTCTTCTATCATGGATCATTTCACTTCTGTTCTGTAACCGTGTGTGTGTGTGTGCGTGTGTGTGTGTGTGTGTGTGTGTGTGTGTGTGTGTGTGTGTGTGTGTGTGCGTGCGTGCGTGCGTGCGTGCGTGCGTGCGTGCGTGCGTGTGTGTGTGTCCTTTTGCCCTTTAGGGACTCTCACCCAAAACAACTTGTGACAGAGCTCCCAGACAATCACAACTTCATTTTATTGTGTCCTTCTAAAATTATATTTGCCAAGGTGAGACCCTGGAGGAGCCTGAGCCCAAAGGACTACACAGCTTTTCTGAAAAGACCTAAAGATCACATAAGGAGCTCAGTACCAACGTAGATGGGCTGCCGAGGTGACGGCGGTAAAATCCATGCTGAGAAAAACGCAGGAGATGGAAGATTTCAGCTCCGACAAGTGCTGCAGGGAAAAATATATATATTACAGGGGAAAAGGAGGTTTAGTAAGACATGGTGCCTGAATGGTGGAAAACCCGCTCTACATCTGGTGTTAACAACTGAATGCTTCCATCCAGCTGTTTTAATCTGATAGAATTCTGTTAAACTTTAAATCCAGACTATTAAAAGCAATAAAACACTCATTCTTGAGAGTTGGGACAAAACAAGTCCTTCATACAAACATGTGATTTAGGTTAAAAATAAAAAATAATTATCATGATTTACTGACTTGCCATGTTTTATCTAAATGAAATTAGTATCCTAATGTTATTATTAGTGCAAATTTCCTTTCTCTTTTGACAAATATTGCCTAAATGATGAGGTTTATGTTGGTTTTTTTGTCTTCACCACAAAGTCACAATATTCATCAGCCCCAAAAACTTGAAAAAAGTGTAAAAATGTGAATACATATATATAAATTAAAAGATAAGGATTATAAATATGTGAAGCAATGCTTGAAGTAAACATCAAATTATATTTTTCATAAAAATCTGCTTGTCAAAGTTGTGTCCTCAGTTTCTGTCAACTCCGTCAGATTTTTCATAAACTTCATTTAATCAGGCAATAGCATGGTCATCTGTGTCACCAAGGACCCTTTTAAGGTTCCCATGCTGTGCTGATAGCAGCACTAGCACACACACTCTGGTAATTTTAAAACTTTTAGATATTTTACACAAACACTGTCATTATTTCATCGGGTGCGATGTGCAAAGGGCGGTAGCCGAAGGCAGGGACCTTGGCGGTCTGATCCTCGGCTACAGAAGCTAGCTCTTGGTACGTGGAATGTCACCTCTCTGGTGGGGAAAGAGCCGGAGTTGGTGTGTGAGGTTGAGAGGTTCCGACTAGATATAGTTGGACTCACCTCAACGCATGGCTCTGGCTCTGGAACCAGTTTCCTCGAGAGGGGTTGGACTCTCTACCACTCTGGAGTTGCTCCCACTGAGAGGCGCCGAGCAGGGGTGGGCATACTTCTTGCCCCCCATCTTGGTGCCTGTACGTTGGGGTTTACCCCGGTGAGCGAGAGGGTAGCCTCCCTCCGTCTTCGGGTGGGGGGACGGGTCCTGACTGTGGTTTGTGCTTATGCACCAAACTGCAGCTCAGACTACCCACCCTTTTTGGAGTCCCTGGAGGGGGTGCTGGAAAGCGCTCCTTCGGGTGACTCCCTCGTTCTGCTGGGGGACTTCAATGCTCACGTGGGCAACGACAGTGAGACCTGGAGAGGTGTGGTTGGGAGGAACGGCCCCCCTGATCTGAACCCGAGTGGTGTTCTGTTATTGGACTTCTGTGCTCGTCATGGATTGTCCATAACAAACACCATGTTCAAGCATAAAGGTGTCCATATGTGCTCTTGGCACCAGGACACCTTAGGCCGCAGGTCGATGATCGATTTTGTTGTCGTTTCATCTGATCTGCGGCCGCATGTCTTGGACACTCGGGTAAAGAGAGGGGCGGAGCTGTCAACTGACCACTACCTGGTGGTGAGTTGGCTTCGATGGTGGGGGAGGATGCCGGTCAGACCTGGCAGACCCAAACGTGTTGTGAGGGTCTGCTGGGAACGTCTGGCAGAGTCTCCCGTCAGAAGGAGCTTCAATTCCCACCTCCGACAGAACTTCGAACACGTCCCGGGGGAGGCGGGGGACATTGAGTCCGAATGGACCATGTTCCGTGACTCCATTGTCGAGGCGGCTGACCGTAGCTGTGGCCGCAGGGTGGCCGGTGCCTGTCGTGGCGGCAATCCCCGAACCCGCTGGTGGACACCGGCGGTTAGGGATGCTGTCAAGCTGAAGAAAGAGTCCTATCAGGTCTTTTTGGCCTGTGGGACTCCGGAGGCAGCTGATAGGTACCGGCAGTCCAAGCGGAATGCGGCTCGGGTGGTCGCAGAGGCAAAAACCCGGGCGTGGGAGGAGTTCGGTGAGACCATGGAACAAGACTTCCGTACGGCTTCGAGGAGATTCTGGTCCACCATCCGGCGTCTCAGGAGGGGAAAGCAGTGCACTACCAACACTGTTTACAGTGGGGAGGGTGTGCTGCTGACCTCGACTCGGGACGTTGTGAATCGGTGGGCCGAGTACTTCGAAGACCTCCTCAATCCCACCGGCACGTCTTCCAGGATGGAAGCAGAGTCTGGGGATTTTGGGTTGGGCTCTCCAATCTCTGGAGCTGAGGTCACTGAGGTGGTCAAAAAACTCCTCGGTGGCAAGGCTCCGGGGGTGGATGAGATCCGCCCGGATTTCCTTAAGGCTCTGGATGCTGTGGGGCTGTGTTGGTTGACGCGGCTCTGCAATATCGCGTGGACATCGGGGGCAGTTCCACTGGATTGGCAGACCGGGGTGGTGGTCCCCCTATTTAAAAAGGGGGACCGCAGGGTGTGTTCCAACTACAGGGGGATCACACTCCTGAGCCTCCCTGGTAAGGTCTATTCAGGGGTTCTGGAGAGGAGGGTCCGTCGGATAGTCGAACCTCGGAT
>SSNS01000238.1:413619-424592 GCA_006937985.1 Aphyosemion australe | reverse complement strand
TTGTTTTTTTTTTTGTACATAATAATATGCATGTATTCTTGTGTTAATACTTGGACCCTATGTGGCTATACGAGTCTGTGCTCTGATAATTGCACAGGACAGAAGTTATGTGGACTCGCTGAATTGGGCAGAAAGGAGTAGGACCATATAAGCTTTTGCTTCAACCTACTTCCTTTTCGAACACTTTAATTTACATAATCCACTCATTGTGTGATTGGTTGTTGAAATTGTTTTCTTTTTTGTGTTGTTCGAAATAAACTCTATAATAATATAAAAAAAAATTAAAAAATAGTACATTTTTGTCAACACCATCATTTTTCAAAGAAATCGTTAATTCTTACTTCACTTTCTGGTCTTCATGTAATAAAGACACATCTGATCTACTGCCTCTTATGTCTTAAAGAACTGATTTTCAGTTTGTTAAAGTCAAAGGCAGAGTTTTAAAATGAGGATTTTTAGAGATCCAAGTTTTCTTAAATATGTAAAATTCCAATTACAACTTATATCTTGAATGTTATTACATATACATGTAGCTAAAATCTATTACAATATAGTTTAGAACTTTAGATTCTTGTTGGACTGCAAGGATTAAAAATGCATTCTTTTTAGTGTGTCTGACGGAGTTGACATAAATCGAGTTCTAACTCGAAAAAAGTGAATTTGTTAAAAATAAGTTTTTTATTTAGAACCTGCACCTTTACATGGTTATATAGCTTAGACTTTTCTCTACACAAATAGATAATTAAAATAAATATATTTTTAAAAAAAAGATTTTAAAACCTGATTTGTCCCGACTCTCAAGAATGAGTGAAAAACATTCAAGATATCTGATACATTTAAACACTCCACAGCTAAAGCTGAGATGCTTTAAACATGCTAAGGCAACAGAAAACAAAGTTTACTCGCCTGCCGGTCAAAATAAGGAACTTTCTTTGAAAATTAGGCCTTAATTCTTCCGTTTCAGCCATATGCCAGGTCTGAGAGCCATTAGGAGGGACAGGTTGCTGACTCAGCGCCTGCCTAAATCACCCAGGTAAAGCCTGTGCTGTCTGTTTCACTTTAGAGGACAGATACATCAGTTTAAAGGAGTACAGACCAATCAGAGCTCTGACAGATGAGCCCACCAAGCCAGAGGGAGAGACGGCATCATAAACCAGCACATCAACCTGACACACGTTGGCCTGTGATTATTTATCTCCAACCCCATCAGCTGGACTTCTCCTCACACATCAGGCGGCTCTGCAGAAAGATCGTTTAGGATGTCTTATTGTCTTTTCTTCAAACGCAGAGAGGAGCAGGACGCTTTCATCCAGCATCAGACAAAAGCCTCTATTGTAAATAATTGTTCTAATGATCTCATCTAACTCACACACAACAGTTTGATTTGTGTCGGTTTAAAAAAGCTCAACTGACTCTGATGCTCTGAAAGTCGTAAGCCCACACATAGCTAGCCCTATTGACTGATTTGCATCATCTGGAGGATAAAAACACACCCATGCCAGGATGTAGCTTGTTTATCATTGCAGCATTTTTAGCAGCATCCTTACTGGTGTTCTGGTTTACGAGCTCACAGACAAGCCTGTGTGGTTTCATCTACAAGTGGTTCTGTTTTCTTGCAGGTTGTTAAAGATGATGACCCCAAAGAGCTAAATGTCGGGGTTCCACCAGGCTGCTGCCTCGGGCTATTGTTGTTTAGCCTATATACGTGGGATATTGCTGCTAGTCCAGGGGTGCCCAATCCTGGTCCTGGAGGGCTGGTATCAAGCACTTTTTACTGGTTTCTCTGCTCCAACACACTTAATTCAGTGGTTGAATCACCTGTGCAGCAGCTCATCAGGCTCTGCAGAAGCCTGTTAATTACCTGCTGATTGAAATCAGATGTAGTGAAACAGGGTTAAAACTCAAACGTGCTGGATCATACCGGCCCTCCAGGACCAGGATTGGGACCCCTGTGCTAGTCATACCTCTGATGATAATAAAACAGCACTAAAGAGTTTTAAACACTTTAAGCTATTGCTTTAAAACTTGTATCAGTGGTTCTTCAGCCAGAAACATGAGCAATTTCTCATGGGACAGCACCCCAGCTCTGTTCTGGCCAGAAACTGCAATAAACAACTTTGGTGGGAGGTCTCGGCCTGCTTTACGGCTTTACTGTCCTGGTAGCTAATATAAAGGCATGCAGGTAGCTTTTTCAATTCACCGACTATCAATAAAATGTGCAAGAAGTAGTTTCTTTTTGTTGGCATCATGGCAGAGCCTGGAAGTAAAACTAGGAGAACAATGTTTTTAGAGGTGAAACAAAGAGATAAAACCAAAGTGAACATTGGCGCAGTCTACACACGCTGGTTTCAGTTTCCAACCATCTAAAAAAGCAACAAAGTCCTATTGTTTTGTGTCTGAGTTGCCAATAATCATACATTCATTAAAACATGCAAAATACAACACCTTGTCTGATGACATCTTTATCTGCAAACGTGCAGCAGGGTTGTTAACAACAGTTGTAATTCTGCTTTCAGCCAGTAGGGGGAGAAGCAGGAAACTTTAAATTCACAGATGATACCATAGTCACCTGACTCTTTACAGATGCAATGAAACAGCATACAGGTATGAAGTCATTCACTTAAATATAGAAAGAACTAAAGAATCTCTAATTGGGTTCTGAGACCCTGATTGCATGGACACTGGTCTGGTCTGAATACCCAGGAACTTCCTCTGGGATTATTGGTTTTCCTCTTCCTCAGCTACAGCATATCTTCATCAGCTGCTGCAGGAGGAATACTCTGTGACGGTCATGAAGGACTTTAGCTCTCTTGCTCAGCATCTCCGCTTCCCTCAGATAGGTTTCATTTGAAATTTTGATTGAAATCCTTTAGCTTTATAACAAAGCTGGGGCAAATGCATTATGTGACTTTTTATGGTCATTCTACTTAATATGGATGAAAATAGTTCAAACCTGAACTTTTTTACTTGTTTTCTCTATTTAAAACCAGATCAAACAGAGCATTAAGCCTAGATCTAAATAGCTTCAACAAAAACGCTGCAGAAATGTTTTACTGGTTAAACTGAGTGATGAAATTAAACATCAGTTTGATTCCTCCTCCTGGATTTGGAACCTTCTATCCATCAACCGAGGGCTCCATCTGGTGAATCTAGTGACCTTTTCTGGTTTTTATGTTTTCATTTTTGATGCTTTTTGATGTTTTATGGTTTTATTTGAGTTTGACCTTACCTTTTAGTGTTCAGCACTTTGGGCTGGCTAGACTGGTTTGAATGAAAGTGCTTTATAATGAAATGATCAGATCATGAAGTTTACCATCCTTAATGACACCTTGTCTATGTTGTTCCAACATCTTTTTCTTTCTGTTGATATAAATCTACATAAAGAAGGTATAAGCTGTTTGACTCTCTTTACACACCGTTCTACCACTAACACACCCTACCTTAATACATGTGATGTTGATGTTTGCAGAATTAGTTTCTTTAGAGATGGTGTGCTCGATACAACCATCCTAAAAGTACCATAGGTAAATCGCGATGCATGTATTTGATCTAGCACCTTCTAGACTCCTAGAACTCCCCAAGGCACTTTACAACACAGTCATCCACCTATTCACACACACATTCACACCCTGGTGGTGATGAGCTACAATGTAGCCGCAGCTGCCCTGGGGCGCACGGATGGAGGCGAGGCTGACGAACACAGGTGCCACCAGTCCCTCCGACCAGCAAGGTTGTCTTGCCCAAGGACACAACAGCAGAATTCTCTGCCAGGAGCGGGGATCAATCCAACAACCCTCCGATTACTGGACACCTTTCTCTACCTCCTGAGCTACTGCTGCCCAATAAACAACATAAACAATATTATAACAGTTTACTAATGAACAAAGGATTCAGCTATGGCAGCTTAAATATGTGAACAAGATGCCAAACCACCCTCTCAGAGTAGCCACAGATCCCAGACCAGCCCCAATGGTTCCCACCGCAGCCCCTGTTAGGAACAAAGAGGAAAGCCATCAGCAAATCTTCAGTTTCCTAATGTGTTATTAACCCACATGAACCAAGTGGAGGTGTGTGAGAGCAGATAGTGGAGTAGAGCCCAGAGAGGAGTGGGCCTACTGGGTTTGATAAACTCAGCTCCCCTCAGGTGCAACAAGATCTTTACTGATCTAAAGCTTCAACCAGATAAAACAGGAACAAGAAAGTGGGCCTTCACTCCGTTTTTATCTCAGCAGAGTGATCGTGGGTTTTCTGATGATGACATTAAGAAATTCTCAGTCCTTGCCTCCTAAATAAGGGTAAAAAAAAGATGTTTGTTTTTTTTCTTATACTTTTCTGATCTCCTTGGGGGGAGTTTTTCTCTGCATTTGACCCATCCTGACTTTGGTAGGGAGCAGTGGGCTGCAATTTGTATCGCACCTGGGGGGCAACTTGGGGTTCAGAATCTTGCCCAAGGATGCATTTGGCGCATGGGCTGCTGGGACTGGGGATCAGTCCCTTGACCTCTGGATCTATCCATTCAGCCACGGTCGCTGCCCCCTGTTCTGTCTGCAGACCAGTTTGTGTTAAGAGGCACAGCTGGAGCTCTGGCACTGCTGAAGGAGAGCTCCTTCTAAACAACCCCTAATGGTCAGACAGAAAACTACCCCGATAGCTCCTTTATTGTGATTACCAGTCCTGAAACGTGTGTTCAGCTCAAACATTCCAGGTGTTTGATGCATTTGGATGAAAGGAGGTTAATAAAGCTGTGAGCTCAGGACATTGTTGTTGTTCACTTGACTGTGCAGCAGTACTACATGTACATGAAGACATAATCTGAGCCCTACAGGATGCATTCAGACTTCCCTGTCTTCAGCAACAGGACACTGGTTTGAAATAGTCATTGACAAAGTGAATCAATATCTAATTACAAACTGCACATTATGGCGCTCCTGCAGGGAATGGAGAGAGGCCTTCCCTTCCTCCTCAAACCAAAGGCTCAATAACACCTTGGAGATTATTTCTTCACCCATCATTTGCATGCTGCTCCAGTAATGGCCCCTCACTTTGAAAATCTATTACCTTTTTTTTTGCCTTAAAGTCAGCAGTTTTCAGAAGAGCGAGATTTGTCTTGCTGCGGTCCATCACTCAGCCTAAGCTGCATTCGATTTACACCAGAAGAGGTAATAACATCACCACTAAAGGTGTGTTTGTCTTGCAGAAATTTAACTGCCTTTCTCTGGATTCAGCTGTCTGAAACAGGCAGGGTTTGATCAAAAAAATCAACTCTATAACAAATTCTGAACATTTACATTCACTTGGCCTGTATGAGTTTATTTAGGAGGATGCTTTGAATATATTGATTAGGGTTCACCTCTACGAAGCTGTGATGAGTTAAAACTATCAGGACTGAGCTCTACTGTCTCCAGCTGAGACAGCAGGAGGAGGGCAGGTTTTAATTAATACAGAAAATATAACGTTAGACCTGCAGGTCAGACAAGGTAATAACATTAAACATCAGTAAGTGTCTCTCAGTGAGTGTGTGCATGTTCTAAAATGTGCAATGATTTTCCTGATTTTTGGTTCTTCAATCAAACAACAATGTGGTTCAGGCGAATCCAGACCAGAACTTGTGTTGTGGAGCACCAAGTCTAAATTCTCCATGCTAAAGATTTTGTGGACTGTTTTATTTATTTATTTATATATCACACCCTCCTGCATCTAATCAATGGAGGAGGGGTATTCATAGGTAGTTTCTGCTCGTTAAACAACAATAGACAGCTACAGTTAATAGGCTTGATCCCCCATATTCCAGTCAGAATTGACAAAGCTTCTTGGATGAGATGCGAAACATCTTCAAGAAACTAAAGTCCAGTTGCCTTCATTTGAACCCCCTTTTACAGAGTGGTGTTCCATTGATGACCCTTACTCTTTCTTCAGTGTAACTCTGGCACCATGATGTAGTGGTGAGGTGTGTGGGTGTAGGTCTGGATGTGACTCTGGGTGTTTTAAGTGTTTCCAACAGGTCAGCTCTGCCAGCAGAAAGATCATTCCGTCTGTGGAGGACGTTGTGTGGGACGTGTCCATCTATCACACTAAAGGAGAAGCAGATATGCACTGGGCCATCCCTCTCTGTGTCACACCATAACAGTAGGTGGATGTGGACATAAATCTAGACCCTGTTTGCCTCAGAGAATTAGCTTGATGCTTTGCATTGATCCTACAGCAACAAATGCTCCAGTTAGAAGAAAGAAATGGATTTCCAATGCTGCGTTATCTGATCATGTATGAAGACAACTTCTTCTGAAACCCCTCTCAGCCCCGACATGTCCAGCATATGGTATGATTCCATCATACTGTATGTGCTGTAAACATCTGGATAACAGTTGTTAGTTAATCATTAACGTGTCTTATTAATGTCTGTCACACTGAGGCTCTTGGTTAGACTGGTATTTATACTCCAGGGAAAAGATAAGGAGAATGTCTTCATGGGTTTTATTAGAGAAGAATAAAAAAGTGACACTGAATCACACCAGAATTTATGACCATTTACTCTATGTGCACTGATAAATAAAATAAAGGAACACTTTTTAAATCATAATGTATTACCAAGTCAGTTAAACATGAGGGATATTGATCTGGTCAGTTAAGTAGCAGAAGCGGGAGTTAATCAGCATCAGCTGGTTTGGTGATAATGAAATTAACGACCCGTGCACTAAAGGTGCAACGATGAGACAACATCAGTGACAGGAAAGGTTTTACACGTGGAGGCCAAAGACATTTTCCCCTATTGATCTTTTGTTCATTGTTTTTCAGTAGTTTAGCCGTGGTGGAGGTGATGCTGCCTGCAACAGTATGATGGGTTTGGTGGTGGGTAAGGGTTAGTCTGTGGAGACTTCTCCATGGAGGTGCAGGAGAGATGACTGCCACTAGGTATCAAGATGAAACCCTTAGACCCACTGTCAGATCCTTCACTGGTGCAGGTGAAGCCCAGCCTCAGCAAGAGTGTGTAGGAAGTTCTTAGAAGATGAAGCAATTGAAACCATTGACTGGCCATCATAGTCTCCTGAGGACTACATCTGATAGAACAGTGTTCCCCAACCCTGGTCCTCAGGGCCCACTGTCCTGCATGTTTTCCATGTCTCTGCTTCAACACACCTGATCTGTATTGCCTCCTCAGGAGGACATCACATGCTGTAGATGCATTAATCACTCATTCATCTGAGTCAGTTGTGTGGCAGCAGGGAAACACTATTGTTTGAAAGTGCAACATGGAAAACGTGCAGGACAGTGGGCCCTGAGGACCAGGGTTGGGGAACACTGTGATAGAACATCCCTGGGACATCATGTGCCACTACCTCAGACTATCCAGGAGCTCAGTGATGCCCTGGTCAGGATCTGGGAGGAGAACCCACAGGTCACCATCCATCCACTCATAAGGAACAGGCCCCAACATTGTCAGGCATACATACCACTGAGGACCATTTAGAGTGCAATGACATGGCTAATTGGACTAGCCTGCTGCATCAGTTTATTTTTGCATTACATGTTTGGTGACTTTGAGTTAAAGTCCTGTTGTGAATTCCTTTGCATGTTCATCAAATAAAGTGGCATCCCTTTGTTCCTAACGCATAACCTATTGCATAAAGAATCAGGATGCACATGCAACATGATTCAAATTCAAGACACTTATGTTCGCCTACAAAGTCCTGAATGGAACGGCTCCTATCTGCCTAAATCCTCTTGTAGGGCTGATGTCATGACTCGGTCATGTTTGCGTGTGTGTGAGGGGAAGGGTTCCCTGAGGTTTAACTGTATTTGTGAGGGCTGACAGCTGTGTTTGGGTTCAGATGATGGTCTGTTGGTGGAGAAAACTTGGCATTAAGTTTAGCTAATAGTAAAGGTTGTGTTCCCTTTGTTACTGTTGGGATTGGGTTGTGGACCAGGGAACATTAGGTCAAATCAGTCTTCACAAACACAAAAAAACAAGAAGGCGTGTGTGAAAAGAAATACCACATTAATCAACAGCCTGCGATCCAGCTGGAGGGCAAGAGGTTTAGCCTGGTGGACCACGATAGACTTGACAATATAATAAATGAGCAGCATGGTGCAGAGGTTGGAGCAGCTGACTTCGAGGACTCGCAGCCAGAAGATTGCCAATTTATGTCCAGAAGCAGGCATCTCGTCTTCCCTACAAACTTTGTGTTTTTGTGCTTGATCTCTGACTCCAGAAGAATCCATGAATTTAAAGAACTCTAGTTCTGATCCATACATGAATGGAGATGTGAATTTACCTTTGTGTGAGCATGTGTGTGTCTGTGTGTGTGCGTGTGTGTGTGTGTGTCAAGTCTTTCGTTCAATGCTTAACTGATTCACTGATAAAGAAACTGCAGGTTGTTTGAATGATTCAGCTCCTGGAGGGTTGATCAGGAGATGGTTGGACCTGGATGGAAAACGTATCTCAGTTAGTGTCATGATGAGGTCAGGAAGCTTTGATCTCATTCAACCTTATGGTTTTATTAAACATGTAGCAGGCCTTTAGAACAGACTTTCTAGTCTAAAGGATTTTCATGTGCAGGTCTTGATTTTATGTGGACTATAATTATATGGAGCAAACTTCTTGTTCTGTCATGGTCAATGGTCCAACTCAACCTTTTGGACCAGCCCAGTCTTGAGTGCTCCTCCTCCACTCTTTCTGGATTTTCTGAACCTTAGATTTGCATTTTGTTTTTGTGTCTATGTCCTCGCTGTGCCGTCATGACAGTCACCTTCTCATAAAAATCAGGTAGCTGGGGATAGATGAAGTGCTGAAATATGAAGCATTATTACAGTGTAATTATAAATAATGATGGTTTCCTGACTATCATCATTTCATTAGTGTCAGTAAACCGTAATTACTAAACAGGCACAGTTATTCTGTGTTATTCCATTCTGTTCTGACTTTGTAAATTAATCTGAAAAACCATTTATTTCTGATTCTAATGGGTCACTGTGAGTTTTTCATGCAGGCTGAACATGAAAATAGTCTCCTACACCTATCTCCTGCATTAGCTTCTGATAGAAAATAGACGGTGAAACTCTAGGATTAGAAAAGCCTGACAGATCTACGTCACACTGTCACTTAACATCCATGGACTCACCCATCTGCACGACGGGGAAGGCACAACACACTTTTCAGATTTTTATTTGCTTAAAATTTAGTTTTGGTTTCATTCCACTTCCCAACTATGCTACTTTGTGTTGGTCCAGAAAATCTAAATGTAAAACGTTTAAGTTTGTAGTTGTTAAAGTGTCAAAATGTATGAAATTTCAAGTTGTTTGAAAACTTTTGCAAGAGACTGTAAATACAATAAATGTTATTTTGAGAAAAGTCTTGATAAATCTTTCTGTAAAGCACTGATTCAGTTAATTCAGCCTGAAGAAGGTGCAATAATCCAACTCTGATTACTAACAGGAAAGAAATTTTGACTTTAAAAAGTCAACTGAGGTGGTTTTGATAAGGATGCCTCCTAGTTATCACCTTCTGGAGGAAATTTGGTCACAACTTCATCTGGTTTGGTTGACCAGATTCTGGTCTGTGGGTATTTAGTGCTATGAATGAGCAAAGTGAACTAATAACCTGTTGAACAGAGTGGTTCTAGGAGAGAAGGCCTGGTCCATACTGGTCAACAGATCAGCTAAGACCACCACCAAACAAGATAAAAGTGACTTTGTTCCTCTGGGTTGCTGCAGTCTGGTTCAGCTAAATCAGGAGCATATTTTATATAGTTCTGTTTTAAAGGTCAGTTCCCCAGGGGTTGGTCCTGTTTACAGCAGAATGGTGGTCGTATCAGCATCTCACCCAGGGTTTCATGAAACAGTAACCAGGGCTGTGTTGTCTGCATCAACCTTGGGTCTGTAAACATGGGAGGCTTTAGTTTTTCACTAAACTCACACTGGAGCTCTGTGTCATTCACAATCCTCTGGGACAAAAATAAAAAATAAAAGCTCTGTTCAATCATTCCCACTAAATTACCTTGGCAGATATCAAACAGAGTCCTTCACTCCTGCTGAATGATAATTGTAGCAGCTGCCAGACCCAATACTCAGAGGGCAAACCGAGAGCCGGATGGCACAAAGGAAATTACCATCCTCCCTCTCTCTTTGGCTTTTGTTTCTATTTCTAAATGGTTAGAAAAAGAATTCAAGATCAGAGACAATCAGCTATGGGATAGATGTCAGAATGTGCATTTTGTATTTGTATTAATGAGAGCTGAAAAAGTTAACGTGTCCTAATCACTGGTTAATTATTGATGACAAGTATTTTATTGTGTGTTTTAGTTTTATTTTAGTACGCAATGACACATATTTATCTATTATTTTTTTGAAAATCTGATGCTTTTTGGCGTTAAGCATATTTTCAAGACCTGTATTTTCACAGTAATCACCAAGAACATAACAAGCAAGGAGGCCAAAACTCATAAGTTAAGGCTGCAATAGCAAATTTGGAAAACAAATTAGCTTAAAATGTTTTTTATGTCTCTTAACAACATTCTAACATAGTATAGCTATAAATATATTGTGGAGATTCAAAAAAAGTGCTCATGTTATGACCCAGGAAATAGACGCATCCTTGAGAATGACGACAGCTGACACAACCTTGCCACCCCCGGATCTGCTGACGTCGGATTCTAGACCTAATAAAGTGGATCTATTAAACCTGAAAGATGATATAATTATAGAATTCTCAGTGATTTTTGAGACCAAACTGAGAGGTACCGTGGCGGAAGATCTGAACTTTAATAAGGGAGGCTCGAGAGCTGGTAAAAAAGTGTTGCAATTACCCCGGGATTTGGGGGGATGGCGTTTCCTTATTTTATGTATTATTACTGGGCTTCTATTATTAATGCCTTGTTGGTTTGGCTGAGGGAGGAGGCAGATGTGCCGATTTGGGTGGCCGTGGAGAGCGCTTCATTTGTCACTAGTTCTCCTATAGCTATACTCTGCTCTCAGCTGCC
>SSNS01000238.1:397961-410450 GCA_006937985.1 Aphyosemion australe | reverse complement strand
TATTGTCTCCTATGAGACGTGTCATTTGTTTCTATGGATTTTACAACAGGACATTCCCCCCCGAGATGTGTGGAGGAACTCCTATAAATATCTTTCAAATGTCAGAGGAAACGAGACATTTTTAGGCCTTGTCAAAGCTTCAGCAGCATCCTCCTGAGACGTCCCAAGTGGACAAAGTGTGAAAGGATTTTACAGCTGGTTTGTTAAAACTAGCTTTGAGTCGTAAACGGTCCAGAAAGTGGACAGAAGACGTCCTCAGAACTTTTCTGTCACCATTAACATTTGGTTCATGGAGGAGAATCATCCCCCGTGGGTCCACTGGTGTCAAGGTTGGATGAGCTAAATAATTCCTGCTTTCTCTGTGGTTGCTGCATCAATACCCCCCCCCCCCCCTAACACACACACACACACACACCCACACACACACACACATACACCCACATGCACATGCAACAACAACAACCTACCTGAAAATTGTATCTACATTTTTTTAATTACCAGGTTTTTAAACTGTGGTTAACCTGAGTGCTAGCCTAGTGAACTAGACCAAATTCTTGCTTTGCAGAGTTTGGTCTAGGCACGCTTCATTGGAACCCTCGCAGCCCAAACCACTGCTGTGTCTATCCAATCACAACTCGCTATAGTTTTGGTTGGGCCAATCACAGCGCTCTATATTGTGGGCCAATCACAGAGCGGGAGTAGCCGATGACGTCAGCGCTGCGGCCGCGAACCCAAGCAACATGGCGGCAGCGCCGGAGCCACGTTCTTTTGAAACGGCTTTGTTATCAACATTGGATTATTTAGACTCCAACGTGCGTAAGTCTGTCGGCTATACTTAGTGGCTTCTTATTTTTATCAAACAAAGTAGTGCAATGTCCCAGTACACCTGATATTCGCATGTTTTTATACAAAAACGACAGAAATCATTGACGCCATTGGTGGGTCCCGCTTTACCGTCGTTGTGATTACGTCACGTTGTTCGTTACTCTGATTGGTCCTAGCGCTATCCAATTGCGTGCTGACATTTTGAAAGACAACCGTAGATCCCGCCTCACGACTGAGAGCCGTCAGTGGTTCGTGGCCAGACTTTATATTCACATATATAGGATGGCTTGCCAGGCTACCTGAGTGCAGCACCAGTCTTAGCCCCGCCTCCAATAATCTCATAGGTTAACGTGGGATGATGTTCATTCCAACCAATAGGGATGAAGATCCCAACTCTGTTGTGAGCCATGGCATCATCTTTGTGTGGGTGAACAGAACAGTGAACTTTCAAAACAAAACTAATGAAAATGCCTTAATGCTCAATAAAAATACTTGATTCATTTATTAGCAAGATAAAAATACGTTAACCTTCCTAGCTCTAGTTATTATAGTATCTAGTTCCTAGTGCCTTTGAGGTTAATAAGTTTTAGAGCGTTTAATTTGAATACGTTAGCTCCAGGGTTAGGACTTTCATCGATGGCAGCTGTGGCTACAATGTAGCTCATCACCATCAGTTGGTGATNACACTGCACTGCTGCTCTGTACGCATCACGAGCATCAAACAATGCTAGCTCAGCGCTACATCAACCCAACGCTGGGACTGCCTCCGACCCACCAACAAAACCCATTAATGTTAAAAACACCTCACAGTTTCTGTCCCAACTCCCAGTTAATACCTTTGTATTGTTTATATATACTTATTACTTCCAATCCAGGATCAGAACTGAAGAAACATTTGGATGAGACGTGGAAAATCTTCATTAAAGGAAGTCTCTTAGGAAGTGAGAGGATCATGATGTGGTAAATTTAAACGTGTCTCACTATCTTTAGAATCAGAAAAGGTCTGTGTCCAAACAGGATGTTATAATCAGTGTTTTTATCCTCTGTAGGTCACTAATAGTCTTGTATTTAGCTGTTTTTATCTTTTAATTGATCCGTTTCCTTAAACACCCGATCACACAGTGACAGTTTGACATTTGTACTGTAAGGTTACCGAGCCTGCCTTGTTTTCCTCATGAAGCAGCACATTGTGAATCCATCTCTTAAAGCAGCATTTTGGCTTGTTTCGTTGGAGCGGTCAGGGATCAGAGGTGGCTTCCACAGGCTGCCTAATTGGACCATTCTTCCGGTATAGAGTGTGTTCAGGAAGCTGCACATTCACAGACAGAGCTGTGAGGGGGAGAGGACGGTCACCCATACAGGCTTTAATAGGGTCGTTTGCTACATGTGACCACTGACCTGTACTCCTCAGAGGAAGTCCCATCGATCCACCAACAGCTCCAACATGCTCACAATAACCTCCAACCACACCACATTCTTCACTTTCTCACCCAAGTTCTCCAGTCGATGGCAAGCTCAACGCATCCTCACATCTTAGGTCATCCTAAAGTCTGGCTCCCCTCAGCTAGCTCAGTGAGACACGATCTGAGATCCCAAACACCAGTTTCACTGGTTTGCTTCAAAAACAGTGTGACTCACCTAAAGAATAGAATACTGAATCTTTTATTAATCTATCATCTCATCTCCTCAGTTTACTGATCACTCACCTCTACCTGGCGGCAACACACCTGTGCAGTCAAACCAGGACATATCGCTTCCAAAAGCCTCAGAGACACTATACAAAGTATCTGACTAGGATTCAAGCCCTTCAGTAAACTAGTCCAAGCAGTTCTAATGGTATCTGTGAGATCAACTCAGTTCAAAGAGAAGTAATTCCTGATGTTCTTAGATAACCTGGGATGAGTCTCCTTTATAGTCAAAGATCTCCCGCTTAATGGAATTTTTCATCTGAGTTCTCCTTGTTAATGTGAATGGGAAAGATCTAAAATGATGGTGGCATAGATCCAGTATGCTGTGGTGAAAAAGGTCCTGAGCGACAGGAAGATATTTGGGTTTACTGGTCCATCTGACCCTATACCTAATGTCACAAGACCAAAAGAACTGGACCCTTGATCCAAGCATCTGAAAGGATCATCTGCCCGAGAGTGTCAGGGGTCAGACTTGGAGATAAGCAGATGAGATCGATCATCCAGGTGGTGTTTGGAATACAGCTGCTGGTCCTCCTCATCTAAAGGAGTCTGTAGATGTGGTTTTGATATGGAAGCACTTGGAGAAGATCTGGGAACACCGCTGGATCCACATGAGGAACTGGAGCGTTTCTAAGGAGAGGGAGACTCTATACCTCCATGACTCGGCCTTGTATAAGAGGAAGAAAATTAGATGGATGGATGGATGGATGGATGGATGGATGGATGGATGGATGGATGGATGGATGGATGGATGGATGGATGGATGGATGGATGGATGGATGGATGGATGGATGGATGGATGTGTACCTGCTGTTGTTTTAGATTTGGTTTAATTAGGTGTCTGTTTTGTCCTCCACTGAGATTTGATATTTTGTTTACTTTTGAAAGCGTTTGTAGTTGCTGCTGTTCAGCAGCAACGATAAAACCGTGCCACAGGTGCAGACATGTTCTTTATGTGTCCACAGCCTGTGGGTCAAAGGTGAGAAATCATCATTTAGTCAGAAGTTAAAGGTTGAAACTCCTGAACACCCACAGCTTTGAGGATCAGGGTGAGACATGCCCCATGTCCATTTGACACACTAACATAAGTTCCACACAAGGAGTTTTCCTGAAGCTTCAGAGAGTTCTGATGTTGAGGGAATGTTTTCAGGATTTTATTTTATTGGCTTCTTCTTCATTAAGCATCACTTTGAGTGATTGTTGTATTCTATTTGGAACATAATGAATGTTTGTGTGTTGTCAGCATGGTTTTATTCAGCCTTTTCTGAAGATGTTGTTTCTTTGTCTGTTTTCTTTCTCTTCATGCTTTACAGGCTTTGTTGGGTCTGGTCCTCTGCCTCCCTGTGGACCTGCTCTGAACCACTCAATGTTTTGAGGTCTGACCCACCATCTAGTCTTTCCTTAAAATAAAAATCACTCTGTGTTAACAATTCTACTGTTCACTACTAGGAGTGCTCTTCAAAGCTCATGATATAGGGTCTAGTAAGAGCTGTGTCTGAAGAGCGTGGAGGAGCAGCTTCACAGTGCGAGGGAGCATCTATCATTGTCTATCAGGTCTATCTTTAACCAAACGGATGAACGGAGTGGAGCCAGTTGATAAATTCACACTTTTGCAAATGTCAGGAGAGAGAAGGGCAAAAGGACAGCCAACAGAAGTCTCAGCCCGTCTCTCCCTGTAGAGACACTCCTCTTCTGTTTATGGAGCTGCTGCACAAACACAACAATGAATCTGGTGGTTTACTTTAGACCCCAAACCCCATCGTACTCTCAGTGAGTCAGGAGATCTCTCAACAAGAATGATGCTGCAGACTAAACCAGCTCACATTCACATTCAGCACACAACAACACAAACTAACTTACTAACTAATCAACAGTTTGGTAGTCTCACTCTCAGCTCTTCTAAATAGTAATCCTCACAAAAAGCACCTCCAGACCACGTAAACCATTTCAGTCTTCTACTGGTCCCACTAAAGCTACTCGCATCACTGATCTCTGGTGAGCTGCTTGTAGCTCCTAAATCAACCACCTGTCAGTAATTCACTCAGCGCTCTGACCTCTGGGTCTACCGACACGCTACAACCCTTCCCGCTCAGCCTCCTCACACATCTCAGGCTGTGTTTACTTCTGATGCAGTCAGAAAGATTTGGTGTGTGTTTTATGTTCTGGAACCCAGTAGAACTAACCTAGAAATCTGTACAAACCGTAGCTGTATAGAAGATTTTGCAATTCAGGTTGGTCTAGCCATGCTCCATTGTAGCCTCAGTAGGTCTACCTACCTAACCTAAACAATTTTAGGTCCAGCCAATCAAAGCGCTCTGTGGTTGGACAGGCTTAGCACCAGAGGTACGACGGAGAAAAACTGCAACAATGGCGTTGGCTCAGGAAAGGTACTCATTTGAAACGGCTTTGGCATCAGCTTTGGAATAATTAGACATGGTGTTTTTGAGGCTTGAGGAGCTGGAGGTACTTCAGTCTTTTATTTTGAAAAAGGATGTATTTGCCTCTTCGTAGATTCTACCTGATGACCGAGCTCTAAGGGTCTATGGGCCGTGGCCAGACTACATATTTACATATAAGGAGTGCTTGCCAGGCTAAGTTAGAACTGGATGAGTGTGTATTTCTTTTCACCATTACTAAAGTGGTAGAATGAGTGTTACTGCTGCATTCTCAGGGAACATTCAGCAGAATGATCAGACCTGTTATGTTCTATGATGGTTTTGGTTCTGATCCAAGCATCGAAGAGCAAGTCTCTGACTGTATAACAACCTGTGGGCGTGTTTAGAACACAACAGATGATCTGCTACCAAAAAGCTAGATGATATTAGCCACCTGTTGCAGTCTGGCATTTTGATGGTGCTTCTAATAAAATGTCATTTAATATTAAGTCTGTCATGGCGGCACCAGCGCCGGTGAGGATGACCGAGTCTGGAACAAATCACACTGCACTGCTGCTCTGTACGCATCACGAGCATCAAACAATGCTAGCTCAGCGCTACATCAACCCAACGCTGGGACTGCCTCCGACCCACCAACAAAACCCATTAATGTTAAAAACACCTCACAGTTTCTGTCCCAACTCCCAGTTAATACCTTTGTATCGTTGTGTGTGTGTGTGTGTGTGTGTGTGTGTGTGTGTGTGTGTGTGTGTGTGTGTGTGGTGTGTGTGTGTGTGTGTGTGTGTGTGCGTGTGTGTGTGTGTGAGGGAGTGTAACTCTTGGTGATGTTTGCTCAGTTCCTGTTGAGAAGAGGCTCCGCCCCCTCCGCGGCTGTCCCAGTGAAACTAATTTACCGCTCTGACATTTAAAAGCCCAGCTCTCCCAAGGCGACATGGCCGCCAGCTGAAAGCAGCTCCTGGCGCCGGTTCTGGTCCGCTCTGCTGCCAGGTCAGCTGGATCAATGATTGATTGGCAGGGTGATTGATTGTAATTCATGTGTTGGCCCGCTGAGCTTCGGTCCAGCATCTGCTCCGGCTGACGGCTCATTTGTTCACATTACAGCCCGCGTCAGCTAAAGTTACTTTGCATTTCAGGTGAACAGCAGCTGACACCATTATGGGTACGGGTACCACAGAGAGCCTGTCAGCTGGGGGTCAAAGGTCAAGTTCTGGTTAAATAAGCTAAATGTAAATTGGTACATAGAGAATGTGCTCCTGCTTTTGGGTGATTTAAATCACCAAACCCACAGGAGGATGGCTTGTTGTTGCTTTAGACAAAGTAAATAAAACTGAGTAAATCAGTAAGATTTCATTTGACCTCAAATTTGATGTTTGGTAGAAATCCAGACCAACCGTAGCAGTAGCAACAAGATCTAGCTCTGCAGGTCGGTCACGCTCTATTGTAGCCTCAGCAGGTCTACCAATGGCCTGAACTGTTTTGTGTCTTGCCAATCACTACACTTTATGTTTGCTGGGTGGACTTTTGAAACGCTAGAGCTGCAAAAGAGAAAAACTTCAAAGATGGCGTCGGCTCAGGAACGGCGCTTGTTTGAAACAGCTTTGGCATCGACTCTGGGCGATTTAGACTTGAGCCTTTCTTTGTGACCTGAGCAGATAGAGGTACTTAAGTCATTTATTCAGCTTCCTCTTCGATGGTGTACGAGGACTGCCCCGCTGACTGATTGCCATAGCGGTGAATATGTCATGCTGGTTGTTGCTCTGATTGGTCCTAGTGCTGTCCAATTGTGTGCAGACACAGTTTGATAGACGACTGTGTTGTTTCAATGGCTCTTGGCCAGACTACATATTTACATGTATAAGGTTGCCAGGCCAGATGTTTGGTATTTTGGAGACTAATCTGATGCAGGAACAACATATCCCAGCAGTCAGCGAGGCAGACATCACTCCATAGCACCATCACCAGAACTCAAACCATGACTGAGGTAGAGAAATGATGGATTTACAGTTGTTATCACTCAGTATACTCAGCATCTGTTAAACTAGCTGAGCTAGAGACACCCATGTGTTTGCTGATGATTTGCTGTGGTCGCCATCTTTAATCAGGTAGACTCCAAAGTGTAGACTTCCATCCAGACATTCATCCAGATGTTTATCCAAATGTTCATCCAGTGGTTACATTCTGAGACTTTCATTCGTATCTGTGGTCGGTCAGATGAGCACCAACACACCCACACATAGATACAAACAGCATCACCTGGCTTCTTCTGGGTACCAGAATGATAAAGAAAACACTGAGAAAACAGTTTCTTGTATGTTTATATAACTGTGTAGGTGTCAAGTGAATTCTAACCACGCAAAAAATGATGTGTGGAGATTAAGCTCTACAAAAAAAAAAAAAAAAATCAAAATTCCATTTAGACAAAATTGTTGCGATGCAGTTTCCAGGAAAAAATCTATAAGAGCTTCCAGAACATCCAGAGGAAGTGAGTCCCATGAGCTCCAGTAACTGACTGGATTTGCTCTGGTTTTATTGTGTTTTCACTGAGTAAATTATTGACACAACAGAACTCAGGAATGTCTTTATTCCTTCTCTAACCTTCACTTATAAATAAAAACACCTGAAGCTCACGGAGAAGCTGATTAATTCTGTTCTCACACAGAGAACTTTTTGATGAGCTGATTTCCAGGAGCTAGTCTGTTGGACGTCCGTCTGGTGCTCCGTGGTAACGTGTAGAGCTTCAGTCTACATGTCAGAGCGGGAAGAAACGCTTGGATTTATTAGATCAAAGATCAGTTCTGGTTTCAAACAGAAAGTTAAATAAATGTATTGATATAAATCTGTGACGCAAACATCAGTCCAGGTTCTGGTTTGACCCATCTTGTGATTAAATGTTCCACTTAGAACATAACAAAGGTGAAGAGGTTTCCTCCTCCAGGTTAAACGGGATCGATTCCAGCTGCTGTTCTACTGATGTTCTACATCGCTCTCCTCAGACGGTCCTGTTTATGTGTGCCCCCCCCGGGCCCTTTGCAGCCCAGCTGATTCAGCCTGTAAGCGGAGCATCAAGGTCACCGCTATCCAAGGGAGACGTGTGCTAATAAAGATCCCGAAGCCAGAGCCGGGGTTCTGATCCGGACCGAGTCGGAGATCGATCTCTTTCCCAAGACAAGCAGCTGAGGGAATCTTGTCTTTGATTGTGTTTGAGCGTGAACAGAAGCATTCACACACACCGCCAAGCAGAAATCTGACTTCACCCCAGCTGTTGCCAGGTAATGATGTTTATCGTCTTTAACACGGCAGCATCAGTCAAACCTCCCACCTGGTTCCACTCTTGTATCAGAACATCTTCCACATGCAGACTTTTCTTTTCTCTTTAACTGATTAAAGATTTACATCCATCCTTTCCCCTGATGTTTGTATCACAGAGTCAATAAACTAAAAACACACCAACCCAGATCAGATTTTCATGCATAATACATCAAACCTCTTCTCTTTATTCTGTTTATGAGGTGATGTCAGATCGTTCTGACTTCAGCCTAAATGAGGTTAATGTGACTACAAAGGCAGATCTGCTAATCAGGTCTTCCTTCTCCTTCAACAAAGCTTCACCACGAGATCCAGGTTCCATGACGATTAGGATGTTTGTTGAGTCTCAGAACACAGCCACGTAAAAACCCACATGCATCATTTGATGCTTTCTCTGCTCTAGATGGACATATTGAACAAATAAAGTAGGCAGATAAAGACACTAACGATGAGCAGAATGTCATAAATTACCACAGCTATATTTACAACTTTGTCTAAATAAAACCAAATGAGGCTTTTTCTAAAAATATAAAAAAATCAAATGTATTCAGATAAAAGGGAACATGTCAGAAACATCCTAGCTTTAGCTCAGCTGAGTGTTTTTACTCATATCCTGCTAGAGCTTATCTAGCTTATTGTTCTTTTAAATGTGAGATTCAACATGATTGCCTCAACAAATTCATTTAGAATGGAAATGGCAAACAATCAGTCATATTAAATTAAAGAGACAGTGTGTAGTTTTTACCATTAATCTCTGGAAATATCCATTTAAATGTTGTTGAAAATTAATTAAATGATGCCCAGTTGTTGAAAAATATTGGCGGCTTCGTAACATATAACCATAAAAATACATGGGAGCAGGGTTAAGTCTCTGGGCGACACCATATTAGACGCCATGTTTCCCCTACGGCAGCCTGTGAGGACAAACTGCATTTACTGATTTGTAACAATTAGTTACAAAACTTTCACCATTCATAAACGTTGTTGTTTTACACATTTACCTCTTCACTTGCTGCCAGTGATGAAAGGGAGTCTGATGTGCTTGTCTTTTTGCTGGCGGTTGCACTCCCAGGGACTTTTTGACCCTAATGGCCATCCGTTGGTAAGGTGTTACTTGAACACATAAATACTGCATACTTGCATTGATTTAGGTATGTACTGCCCCCTATCGCCAGGGAAAATACACACAGTCACTATAACTTGTGTTTTTACCAAAAGTACGGTAAATGCACGTTTCAAGGATTAGCAATGTTATCCAGCTGCTAAATATAGCTGAGCTAGCAATACCACCCAGGGCGCCCACATTAAACCACCTCATAACCCTGGACAGTTTTTAGGAGAATACGTCGCACCTAACAATAATCTGCTGAATCAAATTTAATGCCAATTACCACATGACTTAGCTCAAGGAAGTTTTCCAACATCTCTAATTTAAATCTGTCACTGAAAAAATCTTGTGTTGGGATTAAATAAAACACCTGACCATCGTGTCAGTGCTGTGAGTTGATTAGCTCTGAAGATGAATGCAGAGCATCGTTCTGATAGAACTATGACCTCATAGAAATGTTCTTTCCTTCAGATGGGTTTCTGTTGGTTCTAACCTGGAGAACATGAGGAACAGGACCAGTGAACAAATGTTGCTTTTCACTCAAGGTGTTAATGTAATGAGCTATGTCTCGTTTACCATAGTTAGCTTACAGTCTCTTTGACCATGGTGATCTAGAGACCAGTTTCTGTTACCATGGTGATCTAGAGACCAGTTTCTGTTACCATGGTGATCTAGAGTCTAGACTTCTTTTGGGAAAACACTCAATAATCATCAGGACACCAAACCAGTTTGGTGGGTTCATAGATTATCGGCTGACTCAGAACATCTTGTTGTCAACCTTCTGAAACTATCTGTCTGTTTGTGTCCCACCTGCTGTGGAACAGTAAAGAACTTCTGTGGTCCAGCTCTGATGGTCTGAGCAGTGAAACAGCGTGGGGGGGTGGGACGGAGAGGTCATAGCTGGGTGATGCTTGGCCCTGCTGCTCCGTCTCCAGATGAAACAGTGAGGATGATTTATGGTGGCTGGCTGGATGGAGCAGCAAAGGGAACAATGTCTTCACTGGACCCAGCAGACACACAGAATTAGGTTACTGGCAAAATGTAAAGTCTCTGTCTGAGCCCAACAAATTTAATCATGGCCTTCCTCCCTGCTTGTTGGTTTAATACTGCTGGATTACAAAGGTCTCTCATCTCTTCCCGTGTTTCCACATGAATCCCAGGAAATAGATCTGTTCTCTGGTTCCTGCTCTGCTGGAAAAGGAAGCCATAAACCATAAGACCGAAACAAAAATCAGAACATTGAGAATTCATGTAGCTCATGTGTTTAAAGCACACTTGATACATTTCTCAGTATAAATGTTTTTATGGACCAAATGTCATGACAGAAAGAAGTCTTGTCTAAACTGGCAGTGACACAACTGAATTAGAGCTAAGCTGAAAATCTGTTTCCGTTCTTTGAAAGAGGTTGTTGGAACTTGAGGGATTTGCTCTGATTCAGCCACGAGAGCTTTAAAGAGCTTCAACACCATGTGTGGAGATAAGGCCTGATTGAAAAAAAACATACTTTCATTACACTTATTTATTCACTTCTGGTTGGGTCATCCATGGTAACCCCTGCTGATATTTCTGACTCATGCACCAGATCTAGGAATGACCAAAACCGCCAAAGACAGATGAAATATGGTTTTAATTTCACTGTTTGTTGTAAATGAGGTCTTTCTGCTATCTGAGCCTCTTTCGGACCAGATTTTTAACCTGTGATCTTCACAAGTTCTTCAGACCTCAGATGTATCAGCAGATGACATTCACCCAGAATGTTGGGCTAAGCCTGTCGCAGGGCCCTAGAACATTCCCAGATGATTCACCATTGTTCTGAGTTTTTTGCTGGATTCTATAATGGAGTTTTCCACTGAAATATAAAAAAAAAAACTAACAACCTTGGTATTTGGCTCCTCCTCCACATGCTGGTCACCAGTTTGGTCACATGTTCTTGCCTGGCAAGCTGTCCTATATATGTGAACATAAAGTCTGGTAATGACAGAGCTCAGTCGTGGGGTGGAATCTACAGTTGTCTTTCAAACTGTCTCATCATACTATTGGACAAAGGACAACGTGACGTACTCATAGCTATGGATGTCAGTCAACGTGGCAGTCTGCCATACACTGTTGAAGAGATGCAAATACATCCTTTTTCTAAATAAAATACTTAAGTACCTCTATCTGCTCTATCTGCCCAAGTCTAAATAGTCCAAAGTTGATGCCAAAGCCGTTTCTAACATTACCTTGGGCTGTGGTTGGCACTAAATGCACCATGCATTACTTATTACCATGTGCTTACCAGCAAAAATTGTTGCTCTTATATCCTAATGTTGTTTGGAGCAGTGATAGCTGGATTCTGTTGTAATGTTCTCTCTCTCTCTCTCTCTCTCTCTCTCTCTCTCTCTCTCTCCAGGGCCGTTTCTCAATACTCAAGGACGCTAGAACGTTCTTGTGTACTTGACAAGTGTGTTCTTGCCTAGTACACCAGAAAGTCCACTCTGCCGAGTACGGGAGGACGAGGACGGCATTTGGAACAAGCGTACTTCTTTGCCTAAATGCAACAAGCGCTGCTTGTTGCTACGGTAAAAAAAATGACCTGACATAAAAATAAAAGTCTAGTCTGTTCCTTAAATGACAAAAAACAATGAAAATGTATTATTTGTATTATATCTGGTCCACTTTTCATCAAAACTGATAAAATATCAGCATTTCCTGCTGTTAAATGAAGAAAAAAAAGTTTTTTATTCATCAAAACAAAGCAGCAATGCTTTTATTTTGATAGTGGGTTAGCTCATTAGCATTTTGAGGGATTGTGAAGAGTCTGAAAGAAGAAAAAAACAAATACACAGCTAATTTTACAGGTTATATGCAGTTATTTACAATAACAGACAACTTTATATTGATTTATTTGTATTTCTGATATAAAACACAACTGTTATAAGCTTTCTCCTCTGCCGTTCGGTTAGCGGTGCAATGTATTATGGGAAACTTTGCTGTCCCAAGTCCGCAGAAGGACGCATCAGTGCTTCCTCGATACAATGGGCGGAGCAAGAACATATCCGGGAACTTTGAGCGAACTTGCCATTATATGTACTTAGGATTGGAACAGTACTTGGACCATCGTTGATGACATTTCACAAGGACGGGAGTACACAAGTACAGACAAGTACACATATTGAGAAACGGC
>SSNS01000238.1:380887-393673 GCA_006937985.1 Aphyosemion australe | reverse complement strand
TCTGTCATCAGGGTTCACTAACGTAGACACATTGAACAGGATCCCAGTGATCCAACATCTAAACAATGAAAACAACATGATGGATCAGTGATCCACATCTCTGTCCTGGATACGAGGGTAGGCTGGTCCCTGACCCCGAGGAGGACCGAGTCCAGCTTTGGTTGTGGACAGGAAGCTGAGGAAGACGTCGTTGTCCCTCAGCTTTCTCATCTTCAGAAGATCAGTGAGTTACGGAGTGGTGAGCGAGCCGTCACATGGAGATAAACTGCCTGTGGCTGCAGCTGACATTTCACTCCCGCTGCTTTTATCAGAGAGCCACAACGGGAATTAGAGCCAGAGGAGAGCTGTCAATACTCAGATGGAAAAACACTAATGGTACGCATTTAAAAATACCACTCAGGGTGAATCATCTGAAGGAACGGCTGCACACCCTTTCAACGCCAAGTTCAAATTATGGAGATTCAGTGGGACTTGACAGGCGCTCTCAGTGAAAGCTTGGTTAATGTAGTGTAATAACAATATGTCTGCAGACGGACGGACGGACGGAGGCTTTTCAGGACGGCATCAAACATTAGTCACAAACTGAAAGTGCTTTTCTCCAGATTTCTGTAGAACGGGTGACTGCACTTCTGCTTCATTCTGGAGATTTTGGTTTAGAGCCTCTTGGATCAAGTCTGCAAATAAATGGAACAAATAAACATGGAAACATCTGCTTTATTAAAGGAGAGAGTGGATCTCAGTTGGGTTTCACAGAATGATAATGATATCCCTAAAAACTATTTATTTATTTATTTGTTTTGTTTGTTTGTTTATTGTTATTATTATTTTATTTGTTATAAAATAAAAAAATATGATATAAATCATTTATCATGAAACTATTCTTCAGACTTGGTAAGGACATTTGAAGTCACATTGTTTTAATGAAACCACTGGTCTGCCCATACCAGTTTGTAAACATAAATCTGAACTGGTAATAATTAGTGAGAGACAATTCTTAAGAGGGAGAGACTTGTTACATACACAACTTAACTTTAAATGGTCGAAAATACTAAATATGCTAAAGCAACAACATCAATTCAGCTGCATTCCCTTATCTAGAGGGTACAGTACAGACATCAATAGAGGCAACAGTAGAGGCTATGACAGCAGACATAGTAGAGGTTATTCTACAGGTTATAGATAGAGACCACAGCAGAAGATATACAGTAGTTGTGTCTCCAATAGAGTCTGTATTAGAGTTTACAGTAGGGGGTTTAGTGGGGTCGACAGTAGAGTCTTCAAGTGAGGCCAGTGTAGAAACTACAGCTAAAGTCGACTTTAGAGGCTGTAGTAATGGATACAGAAAATAACAGATGTTACAGCAGATGTGATACTAGTCTAAAGAAGCAGCTTTGGAGGAGGCTACAGTAGATCCTACAGTCTACAGTACAGGCTGTGGTAGAGTCTAAAGTAGATGCTATAACTATGTCTGCAGCAGGAGCTGCAGGGTAGATGCTATTCAGTTCATAACACAAGCTAACTCAAGGTACAAAGATTCCAATTGAACCTACTTCTTAACAGTGCTTTGAGTTTAGTTCATGCTAATTATTTTAAACTTTTCTATCTAGAGAAACCCAGCAGATTGGATCGAAACACTCTGTTCACATTCACTCTGTTGTGTCAATAACTTTACAGCAATCTCCATACTAAGCAAGCATGTAGCGACAGTGGAGAGGAAAACTCCCTTTTAACATGAAGAACAGAACCTGGTTCAGTATGAGCAGCTATCTGTCACAACTGACTCTGGGTTTGAGAAGACAGAGCTAAGGCTATGTACACACGTAGATGGGTTTATATAAAACTCAATATTTTTCTCTACCCATCTTGAAAAAAAGACTAGGGTCCACACCACCTCGTTTTCAGTGATCCAGGTCATTGTAAAGCACATTCATAGGCATGCCACGTCTGTGGGTGGCAGTAGTTTCCCAAATCTTCAGAATCTTTGCCAAAAAAATATTCCTTGGACGTCAAATAACTTGGTAGCGGGCAATATTGGTCCTTAACATCATCCTCCGTATGTGCTCTTCTACAGTGTGTAACTAAGCTTGTAAAACAATCTAGTGAGTTTAAACACAGGTCGCACGTGTGACATCAAAGCATTTCTGTCACGGGCAGTGAAGACTTTTTTATTGCATATATGTACAGTGACAATAATAGAATCTTGAAGCTTTTTGCTGCTGCTTAAGTCAGGTTTTACTGTTCATTGTTTGTTTTATTGTTGCAGGGAGGTGTGGGGACACCTTGGACAGGTATCTCGTCCATCTAGGGAGACAATGTGATGTCACACCAAAAATCTAGTCATCACTTCCCATTACGCTTTGATCTCATCAGCTATTTAACATGTCATTTTGACTAATCAGAAAGCACACATAAATGCTACCACACGCCTGGGTACATATAACCTTCATTTTTATATATTTATAGAGTAAATGGAGCTCAATTCTGAAAGGTGTAGTTCAAGTATTCTATTTTAGAGCACAGTGATGTATTCTGGGTTTTACTTGACAGTTTATTCCAAATGTTCATTCTACATGAAACCTTCACGTTTGCTTGGCAGTGGTGTGACGTGACCGAGTCTGAGATGTCAAAACTTTTAAAACTCAGCAGAGGTGTCAGTCTAACCCACTCTTCCACCTTTAATTTACTATGTAAAACTCCCTAGATTCACCAAATCAAACAGCAGTTCAGATTCTTTTACTTTGTCTCGTTTGCTAGCACCAACCATCAGGGCTAGCGGGATAAGGAGCAGGATGGGATAAAGTTATTCTGTTATGTTGGGAAAATCATTTCTCAAAAAGCCCTGAAAGGTAAGAGAACATTTTTTATCTGTTGTCTCATTTTTTATCTGTTTTTCTCCCACATCTCATCCAACACAGCAAAACAAAAAAATATGTTATTTTTCTGTCTTTTGTTGTTGCTGCTGCTTAGACCCTGAAGGGCAAGTGGAGAAAAAGTGTCTAAGTGTGTATCATTGTAATACCTTAGAAAAATGACACAACAGAAAATATTTCTCCTATGACTATCAGGGTCTAAATAAATAAATAAATAAATAAAAGACTTAGAAAATAAACTTTTTTTTCCCTGTGTGTAGGATGAGAAGTGGAGGAAAAAAATTCAGAAAAATGGGACAGCAGAGAAAAATGTGTTCCCTTGTCCTTTAGGGCTTCTGTACATTTCAGTCTTAGTGGCGTTGTGTCATTTTCAGTGAACAGTCTCAGTTCTGCATCACCATAATTGACCATCATGTGCATGGAGGTGACACTGAAGGGAGATGATCATGTCCTACCTGTGACTTGGGAAACCAGCCTTGGGACAGAACCCTGGTGCATTTTATCAGCAAGATTTCACTTTCACCACTCACAGTGCCCAACTTTGTGTTTATTAAATTAATTATTGAAAATGTACTTTAAAATTTGGAATGGTCACATATCATTTAAAGGTTGAATATGGAACACAGACACTACAGTGACATCTAGTGTTTAGAGGTGGTATTGCAACAACAGAACAAATTTTCCAGCCATCGGGGTGTTGGTTCACTGCTGATACGTGAAGTGACCAGCCAGCACCATGTCCAGTGATGAATCGTACAGGGTAAGGACTAATTTCTACTAATATGTTTATTTTACAACAGTATTTACCCTTAGAACATCTTCTGGGCTCAGAATCAGCTGCTTGACTTTTACACAGTCCCAGCCTTGCCTTGCTGCGTGGACTTTTTACTGCAACGCTGCCCTCTAGTGGCTGATAGATGTAAACATAAACCCAGTGTCGTGCCCGTCAAAATAAAATTTTGATTATTTTCTTTAAATATAACTTTTAAAAGAAAAACTGTAGATTCATTCTGTCTAAAGGCTGACACGGGGCTAAAGATTCTTGTGAAAGTTGCAAAATAAAAAAATACATAAACTTTTTCTCTGTCAACACAACTTCCTCCATTTTATGCCTTCACATTGATGTCCAAGCGATCTAAAACTATATTTTCTATTGTGGCTTACATGTATGACCCTACCCAGAAGCCCTTGCATGGACGGGTTGTTTCTGAAACTGTAATTTTCCCACTGAGGGACAAATAAAGGTATTTTTAATTCTTAATCGTCAACTGTAGAATACCCTATTAGTTGCACACACACACACACACACACACACACACACACACACACACACACACACACACACACAAATGCAGAAATAATTTACTTCCCATGTTTCCTTTTATTTCTTTTCTTTTCTTTCATTTCATTTTTTTAGAAAATATGTGATATTTTATTAAAAATGTTGCAGAAAAAGTTTATACAGGGGTCCAGCCAGATATCTGTCTATCATTTAAGGCAAAACTGCAAATAAATAAGACAAACTAAAAAATCAAAACTACACCATTGTTGTGTTGCCTGGTTTTGGGACCAGATGACAAGGTAATATCTCTATTAGAATTTATAAATGTAGCTTAAAATTTTCTGCATGTATCTTTTTTATAATAGGATGCAAAATGGAAAGAGAGTTAATGTTTACTTAGGTTGTAATTTCATAGTAATTAATATTATTTACACTCATTCACTTGCTTTTGTAAACCAAAATATCACAAGTCTGGCACAATATTTTACATATTGCTAGCATATGACAGTTTGAAATATCTAACATATATGTCTTTACAAACATATCCAACTAATAGTGATACAAAAATGTACTGCCGTTTTTTTTTTTTTTTTTTCTAAATAATACATTGCTGGTCACAGAGAAAGCTCAGGCAGAGCCGAGACAGAAAAGCTCACAAAGAAACCGATCAGAAGCAGAACAGGATGGATCCAGAGAGGCGTCATCATGAGACAGCAGACGTGTCTGAGTGCAGCTCTTTAGGAGCAGACTGTGTGCAAAAACAGAAAATAACACACGGCTGTGTGTGACGGCCTGAAAACACTCAGAGTGCATCATGACGGGGTTGAGGTGGTGTTTTGGTCTTTCTGAATGAAACGCAGGTGGTCGTTAGAAGAAAATGAACATTTTTAGATATATTTACACACATAAATAAATAAAGAGCACAAGCTAAAAAGAATCAAAAAACCAAAACAACCAGAAAGATCTCAGCCAAAACAATAATAGGAGCTCTTTTTTATTCTTCTTTTTATATTTCCACTCACAGCTAGGATCTTTTTGTTTTTCTTCTTCTTTTTAATTTTATGCAAAGTTTTCACGGATACATTTCAGGCTGGAGTGGAGGCTCTGTGCCCAGGTCAGTTTTTGATGCAGGAAGGATCATGACAAGATGATGTTCCATTGTTGCTTTTTGAAAACTGTCGCCACTGCTCGCACTCGTGGCAAAAACCCTCCGCCAGACTATTTTATAAGAACACTAACAGTCTGGTTGCTTTTCTCTTTAAGTAAAATCTTCAGCAAAGCTCTGCTCCCTAGGGTTACCAAGGTAACATTCAATCTGAATAGTTTAACAAGTTCACGGTATACTTTTATACTTTTCAAGAAGGCGTGGTAACAAAATAACATCTGCTTAGACTTTGGAGTCTGTGCTTTACACAGTCAGTCACACATTGTTGCTTTGTGTGAGTGAGGGTTGGACCATAGTCCCCTCCCAGCTGAGCTATACCCGTGTGGTGGAGTGGCCGTGGGGCAGGTTGGTACTGTTCTGGCTCCCACCAAATGTGTTGAAGTTGTGCAAAGGCTGCATGCCAGCCAGCGAGTTGGGGATCATGGTGATGGTGCTGGGGGTCATCAGCGGTATGTCGTCGGGTGACCGGCGCAGGGTCAGCGTGTAGTCTGGAGGACAGGTGAGTCGTAGTGTGTCGTGGCTCTGCAGAGACTCGCACTCATGGTGGTGCTCGTGCTCCAGCTGCTGCTGCTTCATCTGCAGGGACATCAGTTCTTCGCTCTGCAGGTGGGCCACGTCGTTGGCAGCTGACGGCGCGTTAGCTGGAGTAGAGTTGTGCTGTGGGGTTGGGACGCGGCGGTTGGACTCGTGGCGCCGTTTGTCTTTCTTGTAGTACAGTGCTGCAAATGCAAGGATGTTCAGAAAGAGCAGCGAGGCGCCCACAGCGATGGTGACGCTGAGCTCTGTGGAGTAGTCCCTCTTGGTTTCGATGACTACGGTCGATTCCTCCGTCAGATCGCTGCTCTTGCGTTGATCCGTGGTCTGCTTAGTGTTAGCAGAGGGAACGCCGGGGTGGCGGGTGGTGGAGGGCCAGTTGTTTTTACCTGGAAAGCGTTTGGTGTAAGGATATGGGGTTGTGTCCTGCGGGGGTATTTTAGTGGTAGTGGACACATACTGGAAAAACTCATTAATATTGTGAAGGTGTGGAACGAGTTCCAGCCAAAATGCCACCTTGGTAGCCCTGTAATGATCTCGGACCCGAGGCTTCAGGCCGATATGCAGGTACATCTGGTCTTTGGGGTTGTACTTGGTCCAGGCTACCTCCTCGAAGCGGTTAGGCTTCGTATGGATGAATTTTGTGTCCTGTGGAACTGGCTGGTTTGGGTCCCTGAAAGACAAAAAGGTTGGACTTATCAGTAATATTCTAGTTACTCACACGACTGTGTTTTGCTCAGATAGCTGTAAAGCTGCATCACAACACAATGATTACTGCTGAGTCGTCACTCAAACGGCTTTATGAGTGACTCACTGTTTGAATTAGACTCAAATGCTGTAGCTGGCACGCAGCAACGTTTGTGTGTTTCTCTCTCAGACTGTGTGTTCATCAGAGTGGCGAGTGTTGCACACTCCCATAACAAAGGAAAAGGACTTATCCTAAGATCTGCATTGCATTCTGGGATCCCCACGAACTCATAATGTTCTGCTAATCGTGCACAAAGAAATGATGTGTTGAGCAGATGCAATAAGAAGTCCACGAGGTAATTAACACTAAATGCTGTTAACAGACACTTGTTATATAATGAAACAGAGGGACCTGGATATCTTATGGGTCTAACTACATGCTGTTGTTGGGTGGTGTTATGAAAGCATTTAACTTAACACACACACTTTACTCTGAGGTGGAACCAGTCTAACAGCACAACTAATGGTCTGAGTGGGACAGCTATGTGTCCATGAAGCTAGTTAGACAGGTTACCATCTATAACAGACCTGAGAACTGGTAGACTGTCTCATCTTTAGTCAGCATGTTCCCATCCCTATAGTTTGGTATTCAGGAAGATTTGGGTCTCTTCCTACTACAGCTGGCAGGAACCACTTCTCATTGGAACCGAGAACAAAGTGGCTCAGCTTAAGAAGCCCTGAAAACTTTCCATGGTTGAGAAGGATTGTGTGTTGGCAAAGACCTGATCCGCATTACTGGACACAGAGAGCCAAACTCAGCTCTTTTCTGGGATCAGCAGCAGCACTGCTGCATCCCACGTCCAGTCTGAGGACTTTAAGTCAGGAATCTGACCAGAGTTCTGTGGGCCACCGAGTCCCACAGCAAGAGCAGAGAGTTGGCTTAAGCATCAGAAAAACACTCAAAGGCTCACATGACACAACACGCCATGACACGCCATGACGCATCATGACGCATCATGACCCAGCTCAACATCACACGACATAAATTGACATGACACAACATGTCGTGACATTGCACAGCACAAGGGAATGACACAACATAACATGAGAAGACGTGCAATGACTCAACGCAACATATGACACCATGTAACACGATATGAGACTGAACAAGACAACACTATAGTGCACAACGTGAAATGACATAATAACACAACAGAGCCGCAGTCAGAACCACAACACAACGATTGACACATTTCACTTGATGTGGTTTAAAGTTTTGGGTTAAATATGTGTCTCTGTATTTTACTCAAGACTGATCCAGCTGATCAGGTCTCTCCATCAGAAACAGGAAGGTTCTGTCCTCCAGCTGGTGGCTCCTTATGGAGCCTCACAGGAGCTTCAATAGCATGTGGTCAGGCTGCTGTCCCAACACCTGCTGGAGCTGTGCAGCACCTCTGCCATGACCAAAGAAAAGCCTCAGGCAGGTCTCCACCCATATCCTGTCTGGTGTTTAGAGCTCTCCATCAGTTTACTGTAAAACCTGTGTTCATGGTGAGAGGTGATGAGGAGGATCAACAGCAGGATTCTGCAGCTGCTAAGAGAAAACATCTCTAAAAGAAACAATGGGGAAGAAAAAACCCTTTAAAGACCTTGATGAGGTCTCCCTGCACCATTTATGGTTCTATAAACATCTCTCCAGTGTCTTGTCTATCACCTGGAACTGCTCTGTTCATCAGCCCCACAGGATTAAGACACAAATGGGCTGAATACATCTCAGAGTGTGTGGGGTAAAAGCCCGGGGATGGGGGTGGGGGTTATCCTGACCTGACCTCACAGGTCAACTCTTCAATCAAAGCTAAATTCTAGTTCCTCTAAATCTGAGACCATGGCCTAGAATAGGAAAAGGGTAGAAGGCCTTCTCAAGGTCAGGGGCGAGGTCCTGCCTCAAGTGGAGGAGTTTAAGGATCTCGGGGTCTTGTTCACAAGTGAGGGAAAGATGGATCAGGAGATCGATAGGCGGATTGGTGCTGCATCTGCAGTGATGCGGGCGCTGTACCGGTCATGAGCTGGAACGGCGAAGCTCTCACAAGCTTTGGGTAGTGACCGAAAGACACAAAATGAGTTCTCTCCACAGGGTATCTGGGCTCTCCCTTAGAGATAGGGTGAGAAGCTCGGTCATCCAGGAGGGGCTCGGAGTAGACCTGCTGCTCCTCTACATCGAGAGGAGCCAGTTGAGGTGGATCGGGCATTAACTAGTATTTTTCTTTAGCATCATCTTTATTTTTACATATATTGTCTCAGAAACCTCATCCAACCTGAAGCAGGACTGGACTGATGTTTTGTTAAAAGAACAACATGGTGGTTGATATGACAGATAACACAGATGTCCATCCATCAACTCTCCAACCATCCATCCATCATCCATCCATCCGTCCGTCCGTCCATCCATCCATCCATCCATCCATCCATCCATCCATCCATCATCCATCCATCCAACCATCCAACCATCCATCATCCATCCATCCATCCATCCAACCATCCATCCATCCATCCATCCATCCATCCATCCATCCATCCATCCAACCATCCACCATCCATCCATCCATCCATAGACCTGATAGGTTGTTCTGTAGGGTAAAGTTTCTGTCCTGCAGAGAAGGGTGTGTGTGTGTGTGTGTGTGTGTGTGTGTGTGTGTGTGTGTGTGTGTGTGTGTGTGTGTGGCTAATTCCCTGCTCTCTGTGGCGGGGAGCTTAATGTAGGTCAGTCATGACAAAGCAGAGGTTTTAAGAGCACTAAAGCGGGCCGTCCAATGAAAAGCTTCCTGATTGATCTGAACAGTTCGGCTCTGAATGAATAAAACATGAAGGAGCGATGAGGACTCCAGAATCCATCGTGTCCCAGCTCGCATCAGGAGGAACCAACGACGAGCGTTGGATTATAAAATGAAGGTCCTCCTGTGACGGGTTCCTAAGTGACGGGTTTTAGACGTGGAGGAGACGGGACGGATGTCCTTGTCTCTTTTGGTTAGTTAGAGTGAGTCTGATATCAGGTTGGTGTTTTCACTTCATCGTTAATCACTGCCTGATAAATCAGCCTAACTGGCTCTAGCATGGCTCTGGATCTGTGAGTGAGGACACGCCCACCCTGTTAGCAACGTGAAGGCCGAGGCATTAGCCTGAATCAGTAACGCTGGTCCTGATCTGATCATCAGCCTCTCACTTCTCTTTTTCATCATAAATATAAACAACTCCAAAATCAAACCTAAAGGATTAAAACCTCTCAGGGGAAACGAGCAGTCTGGTTATACAAGTTACTGTTTGTCCAGTCCTAAATCTGGTTGGACTGCAGGTCAAACACAACCCTAATGCTGGCGAGCTAGTGATATTTAAAGTGATGTGTCTCATGCAGGTTCTGAAAGCTGCTGCAGCGTTAGACCATGTGCACACGTAGCCGGTATCCTACAGAACAAAGACACTTTCTACAGTTTGGACTGTCATCCACACGACAGTGAAGAGATCACGACAGCACAAACATATCATTCTTCCAACAACTCCGACCAAAGTGGAGATTTGCAAATTCTCTGTTGTCAACATTTTCTTATGTAAATAAGCAGAGTTTTAGATTTCACGTCACTACCGGTGGCAAAAACGATCTGACGTCACATTTGGGACACTTGTTTGTTTATACAAGCTTAGTTACTGCTCTATGTAGAGGACCACAGCTGAAGGACGACGTTAAGGACAGTTGTTCGATATAGTTACTCTACATCCAGGCAATGCTTTTCGGCAAAGATGCTGATGTTTTGGGGAACTTCTGCCCCTTACAGTGCTTCACAATGCGCTGGACTTTTTTCCCCCCTTGCAAACAAGGTGGTGTGGACCCAAGTTAGTTTCTTAGATAGGACTGGGATGATATTTGGCCTTAAGGTGAACTGCTAAACATCAGAGCCTAGATCATCACACTGCTAATTCTGGAACCACAAATTCTCCTAAACTTTAAGTTTCACGTTGTTTTGAACTCCAGAGAACTGCAGGTCACAGTCCTGGAGCCGGCTTTAGGTCTGTTTCTGAGCAGATGAAGGAGAAAGCTGGACTGTGTGTCAGGTTACGCACAGCAGTGTGTGTGTGTGTGTGTGTGTGTGTGTGGGGACAGCTGTTGTTTTACTGCTTCTCTAACCAATCGCCTGTTTACAGCCTCCAAAGTGCTCCCTGTAGAACATGTTCCTGATGTACGGCGTGATGGAGGACAGCGTCCACACAAACCACTTCAGCTGCTGGTTCACACACACTAATAGGACAGATGGGTTCCATGTCTGGTTCTGATCCTGCCGCCGCCCCATAAACAACACACAAGGTAAACAACATGACCTCGGCCCCATGAAAGGAGACCCTCCGGAGAGGGACTCAGACTGGAGGTCTCACCTAACCATCGTTATCAGTGTGTGTGAAGAACGTTACCACAGAAACAATGCTGTTACCATGGAAACACATACTCATTGTTACATCTCTTTTAATTTATTAAAACTGAGTGTTTTTTATTTCTTCCTCCTCGCTGGAAGTGGAGCTTTCTTCCCTAGAGCGAGACATCAGGACAGATCTGCTCCTGAGTCTAAAGAGGAATAATACGTTTCCTCCGTTTGACATCATTTTTCTGTAATTATAAAAGCTAATGAGATGGGTCATGCAGAATTTATGACTAATCAGGTCTTAATTACAAACTCCTGCTTTTTTCAGCTAGATATAAAGTCATGACCGTCCTTACTGATAATTAAATCAACGAATAATAGAGAATCTGAAATCCATCAGATATTCTTCAAAAGGAACATGACGTCTATAGTATAATAAAGAGAAATCAGCTCAGAACTAAATCAGCCCTATCTGTCAGAACCATGACTATTGTAGCCCAGTAGAGAATGTCTGTTTTACAACAAAACAAATAGTTCATTCTGCTAATAAAACATGTTTATGATGAATTCATGTTGATTGAAGAGAGTTGAGGCTGAAGGCCAAGCTCTTGATTTACCGGTCGATCTACAGTTCCAACCCTCATCTATGGTCACAAGATTTGGGTAGTGACAGAAAGAACTAGATAAATTGCATTTCTTGCAGAAATACGTTTGAATGCTTTGTTGCTGAATACGATAGCTGAAACAGCTGATTTGAAGCTAAAACTAAGCTTAATTGTCAAAATGTGCTGAATGTATTTGAAGTTTTAGGAGCAAAAATTGCTAAAAACTTTTAAAAAGCCCAAAAAGTAAGTAGAGAATAGAGGAAAAAAATCCGAACCAGCAGAAAACTGAAATCTCTAAACATAGTTTAAAAAAATGAGTAGCTAAAATGTTTAAACAGCTCATATTTGAGTATAAGTAGTTAAATTTTCACAATTAGTTGAATTGTGAAATTAGCAGGATATGCTGAATTTTGAAACTGATAGCTGAGTAGCTGAACTGAAATAAGCAGTTTTCTGCTGCGAACATTTAGCGTAATTGTAAAAATGAGCTGAAAAGATTGAAAGATTTAGGAGCAAAAAATCACTAACAAGTGTATTAAAGCCAAATAAGTAAGTGGAGAAAAGAGAAAATAAATCTAAACATCAGAACACTGAAATCTCAGTACACAGTTTAAAAAACTGGACAGCTGAAATGTTTAAACAGCTGGTATTTGAGTAGGAATAGTTTAATAGTTACATTTTCACAATTAGCTGAACTGTGAATTTAGCAGCTGAAAATGATGAACATGCATTAGAACTGAAGTGAAGTTGAAAATGAGTTCAATTGTCAAAGTTAGCAGAATGAGATAAAAAATAAACTGTTAGAAAGAGCAGAATTTGAACTTTAAGGTTTCAAAACTTTCTCAGCCAATCAAAGACCAGGGATGGTGGACGGCTGGTTTCCTGAGTCCAAGCTGATCGATTTGGTCTATAACATGTCTGGGTGCGTATTTCTGTTAACTTGGAAGAAGATTGAACTCTCTCGGCCAATCACAGAGCAGGGCTAGGGGATGGCTGGTTTCCTGAGACCAAGCTGATCAATTTGATGTATAACATGTCTGGGTGCGTATTTCTGTTAACAAAGAAGAAGCTTGAACTCTCTCAGCCAATCAGAGAGCAGGGAAGGGGGAGGGGGGGCACTGGGTTCATCAGACCAAGCTGATCAGTTTGATGTATAATATGTGTATGTGCGTATTTCTATTAAGCAAGAAGAAGCTGAAAATCTCTCAACCAATCAGAGAGCAGGGAAGGGGGGTGG
>SSNS01000238.1:369899-377810 GCA_006937985.1 Aphyosemion australe | reverse complement strand
GAGCGTGTGTGTGAGTGTGTGTGTGTGTGTGTGTGTGTGTGGGGACAGCTGTTGTTTTACTGCTTCTCTAACCAATCGCCTGTTTACAGCCTCCAAAGTGCTCCCTGTAGAACATGTTCCTGATGTACGGCGTGATGGAGGACAGCGTCCACACAAACCACTTCAGCTGCTGGTTCACACACACTAATAGGACAGATGGGTTCCATGTCTGGTTCTGATCCTGCCGCCGCCCCATAAACAACACACAAGGTAAACAACATGACCTCGGCCCCATGAAAGGAGACCCTCCGGAGAGGGACTCAGACTGGAGGTCTCACCTAACCATCGTTATCAGTGTGTGTGAAGAACGTTACCACAGAAACAATGCTGTTACCATGGAAACACATACTCATTGTTACATCTCTTTTAATTTATTAAAACTGAGTGTTTTTTATTTCTTCCTCCTCGCTGGAAGTGGAGCTTTCTTCCCTAGAGCGAGACATCAGGACAGATCTGCTCCTGAGTCTAAAGAGGAATAATACGTTTCCTCCGTTTGACATCATTTTTCTGTAATTATAAAAGCTAATGAGATGGGTCATGCAGAATTTATGACTAATCAGGTCTTAATTACAAACTCCTGCTTTTTTCAGCTAGATATAAAGTCATGACCGTCCTTACTGATAATTAAATCAACGAATAATAGAGAATCTGAAATCCATCAGATATTCTTCAAAAGGAACATGACGTCTATAGTATAATAAAGAGAAATCAGCTCAGAACTAAATCAGCCCTATCTGTCAGAACCATGACTATTGTAGCCCAGTAGAGAATTTCTGTTTTAAAACAAAACAAATAGTTCATTCTGCTAATAAAACATGTTTATGATGAATTACTGCATTCAAACTAATAAAGAGAAACAGGAAAACAATAGTTTGAATGCATACTGCATTCAAACTAATAATAAAGAGAAACAGGAAAACAATAGTTTGAATGCATACTGCATTCAAACTAATAAGATTGCAGATACAAGCGGCTGAAATGAGGGTGTCTGGACTCTCCCTTAGAGATAGGGTAAGATGCTCGGTCATCTGGGAGGGGCTCGGAGTAGACCTGCTGCTCCTCCACATCAAGAGGAGTCAGTTGAGGTGGCTCAGGCATCTGGTCAGGATGCCTCCTGGACACTTCCCTAGTGAGGTTTTCTGGGCACGTCCAACCGGGAGGAGACCCAAAGGACGACCCAGGACACGCTGGAGGGACTATGTCTCTCGTCTGGCCAGGGAACGCCTTGGGATTTCCCCAGAGGAGCTGGCCCAAGTGGCTCTGGAGTAGGAAGTCTGGGCCTCTCTGCTTAGGTAGCTGCCCCCATGACCCGACCCCTGAGCGGAGAAGATTTGATGGATGATAAAACAAGTATGTTCTTTAAAAATGATTCAACCTGAAATCTGATGAGGTTTGAAAGCAGTTTATATTGTGTTAAAAGCCCAAATGCACTAGTAAATATGGACCATAATGCTTTACCACCTAAGCCAGTGGTCCCCAAGGGGGTCCCCACAATTTTGTCTGTGCTAAAGTTGTGAGGTCACCAGTGATGGGAATAACGGTGTCAAAAATAAAGGCATTAATAACAGAGTTAGTTTTTTCAGTAACGTGTAATCAAATGTTTCTCCGTCTTTATAATGCTGTCTGTTACTGATGCAGCACAAGTGAGTTACTATAATTCAGCAGCGAGGTGTGCTGAAGCTGTCAAAGGGGTGGATGTTTACATCCAAGCCCCTCACGGCCAGTGACATGACCGCAGGACTTCCAATATGAAGAAGATCCTCTCACCTGTTCACTGTTCATTCATCTCAGATCTTCCTAGATCATCCTTTCCTTAGTCCTTCTGTAACACCAACTCTGTCGGAATACGCCGTGGGCGCTCAGGTGTACCTGCGTGTCTTTACCAGTCAGCATCAGCACTTTTAGATCTAACCCAAGTGTGCAAATTTAAATCCTAAATCAAAATTTAAGCTATTCTAGTGTCAATTTTAAGGATATTTTATAGATATGCTTTTACTAGACTATGAGTAGTAGAAATACTAATAAAAACATGCAACTAGGCTATTATTACATAGGGTCTAGTTTACAGACAACACCGACATTATTTCTCGTTGGCGAAACCGAAGGTAAAACTTTTCTGTCCTCACTGTGCGTTCATCTTTTTAACACCTTAATCTAACTTCTGAAATGTCCTCCCAGCCTTCGTTAGTGTCTACAGGAGCGGTTCATCACTAAATGAAACAAATCAGCTGCATTCATGATCTAAAACATGCAGGAAACATGCTGGAGCCGTACTACAGATCCAGGTAGGTCAAGCTGAATTTTTCTATGTCCCAACAGACCAGACCGGCAACTGTGAAGTTGCAAGTGGAATATTCTGGCCACAGGGGGCGACAGGGGCTGGGTGGCCTTTCATTAACCCTGTAAAGGGTCATTTTAGCACATACTGGCTCAAGAACATGATTTAAAAATATTAAAATGCTGATCTTTTTCTAGACTGAGCTGTTAAGTGTCTAGTCTCCTCTGGCTGAGCTGACTAAGCATTACAGATGTTTTAAACAACAAATGAAAAAGCCTGACTGTTCTAATGCAGCTGGACGAGTTTCACCCATTACAGCTGAAAACAACAGTGTTTTATGCAGAAATGTTTATTAGCTTGTTTTGGATGATATTCATTTCTAGTTTTGGAACTTTGAAGCTGCAGCTGCCAGTCTAGACTTGTGTGAGGGTGGGTTAGGGTATGTGTTCTTTTATTTATTTTTATTGATTCATTTTTTTTTATTGTTAATAAAGTTAATTGAAAAACAAACAAGTTTGTGTCTACAGCAGTGTAGGGTGGCCAGCTCACAACCTACCACTAGGTGGTGACATACATTAATCTAGTTTAATTTGAATGATTATTGGATGCACTAATGGATCAGTCCAACCAGAACAGGGAGGGGGTGTGGCTAACCAGGGACAGTGACCGCACAGAGGAGAGCAGAACATTTATTATGTTCACTTTTTTATCTCACTAGAACAACTTCTTCGTTTACTCTACTGTCACTATGGCTGCCATGACTAGACGATATAACCAATAACATCAACTACAAATTGCCTTAGCAGGGTTTTTACCTGCAATGTTCGACATAACCTCTAGGGGGAAATATCACTTATTGTTGCTTTTCAAGATGGCCCTACCAGAGAAGAGGAACTTTGAAGAGAACGTGCAGTGATGAGGTCAGAGGCCCTGTCCCAATACTTGCACTTCCAAACTTGCACCCTTCAATTGTGCGTTCCCATCCAGGGGTGCAAGTGTATAGAGTGTCCCAATTCTCAAGTGCAGACGTTGACCACGCCCCTTTTGCACCCTTGATCCTTGAAGGGTATTACCCACAATCCATTGCTGCATGGGAATATTGAGAAGAAGCCATGGCTCAAGTACCCTTTCTGAAAACATGTATTTTCAAGTATAATTATCAAAATATTGAGTATGTTATTATTGTGTACGTATATGATCACAATCACATGTTCCTCTGTTTATGGATGCATTGCATGCATAACTGATAACGGTGCTGATGTGTGTTTTTGAAAACGACATGGCAGTAATTTAATCACTTGTTTTGATATGATTCAGTACAATTTCACAGACGGCAGAGTCAACAATAAAATGTTAGGATTAAAAATGAAAGAGAGAATTTTCCCTTCCAGTCAGGAAAAAAAACATTTGGAATGTTTATAGAAAAATTAAATATTCAATATTAGAACCAAATTTTTACCCAAAAGTTCATTTCAATACGATTAATGATATTTATCCATGCTCTGAATGTTCGAGACTAAGATTTAATGTGGACAGCAATAAATGTACATTTTGTCAAATCATTGTTTGTTTGAAAGTTGTTAATAAAGATTTTTTAAAAAGTAGCACAAACAGCAACCAGCATTCTAGCGTGCATCGTGGTCGATGACGCAACGCTCACTGTCCCAATTCGGCAATTATTTGCACACTTGTGTACTATCCACTGGAATCCTTACTGTGCACTTCCTCCAAGTGCACATCGCTGAGGACCGTAGGCTGCAGGGCAAGTATTGGGACTGGACCAGAGTTTTATTTCTACAGCACCACAACAGGTACATCTGAAACACATCTTTGATCATCTGGTGTTTTTTAAATCTTAGTTTTCTGGTTATCAAGACAAAACCTGTTTTATTTTTCTTAGAAGCCACTGAGTGGCATGGTTTGGTAAATCCTACAGAGTTGTGTGATGACAAGCTGATCAGATTTAACCCCGTGCTGTTGTAGACTCTCTGTGTGATGCAGTGGGACAGAGAGGGTGTGTGGAGAGCACAGAGTGAGACACGCTGCACCGACTCCCTTAATGTCAGCAGAGTGTTCAGACTCTGGCCATGTGTCACTTTGATTCAGGCCAACTTTCTTACTGACTCGGGCAGCAGGGACGCCACAGCTCCAACACCCACATCATCAAAAAGTCATCTTCATGAAGCAGCCATGTGATGAAGAAACACACGCACACTCTGTGAGAGCGACGGGCCTGATGGAGCATCTCTGCAACAGCTCACGCTCAGAGCCAGCAGAGGGGAAACAGGAAGTAAGACGTAGACTAGATCAGGTCCTGTTACAGCTCATTTATAACACCAGTAAGAGTATTTTGTTTATGTTTATGGATGTTTTGATTAAAATGGCCGTGGTTCATTGATCAGGGCACCACAGTTACAGACAGACTGGGTTTGGGTTTAATAACCAGGAGGATTTCTCCAGGACAGAAATGATATTTTTTTCGCAGTTTTCTTTATAAACCATTGCTTTGAAGGAGCAATATGTAAGCATTTCACTGTGAAAAAATCATAATGTCTCAATGTTGTTGGGAGGAAGGTTACATTGAAAGATATTTAATTCTCAGCTCGGGGGTTGTCAAGTTTTCTCCTTTTGAAAAGACTAAACAGGAACGTAGTCGCTGTTTACAATCAGTGAGCCCATGAGGTTGCCAAGTCTGCGCCGAGCTAACGCTGCAGCAAAAAGCTCCAGAGTTGTTTAAAGAACCAAAGCCAGTAAAACAGGAACGACCCAGAAGTTATTTCTTGTACCCCTAAAAGCCACGACATCTTTTTGTTTTACTCTAATATTGGGTGAAGCAGGCTAGATGCTAACGTTGAGCTATCATTGAGCTAACAATGCTAACAGTGAATTAGAAGAAAATAGTCGTCTCTAAAAATATCTCAAGCTAATTGTTCAATTACCAACAACTCATCATTACAGTGAAATGTGTGTGAAGTGAATAATGAGTCAATTGTGGTGTTTTACTTCCTTTAAAGGGGACCTAGAACGTAAACCAACATGTTCCTTGTTGTTGTTGAATAAGACAGCTTGGGTGGTCAACAGCAGCATGCCAAAAAGTCAAAGCCGTGTTTGACCTACTTTTTATGTAAATTAGAAAGTTGAAAAAGGTGAGAGAAAACCTCCTGTTCTGAGAAAACCTTCCTTAACACATCATAAGGGGGAGCCACGCCTCCTCAAACCTGCATGTGTCTGAGGCCTTCTGGGGAAACCAACCAATCAGCATGTCCTGGCCGAGTGGGAGGGGCTAACAGCTCATTTCACTGAAGGCTTGAGTAAGGGGGTTTAGAATGGCCTGTATCAGGGCTCCTGGGACAGATGAAAGCCAAAAAAAAATTCTTATGCTTTTTGGAGGCTCAAAGCTCTGTTTTAGATTGTTGATTAATTGCATTCTAGGTCACCTTTAATGAGTCGTTCAGAACTATAAGACAGCAAACCGCACTCCCTCTAATGCCGTAGGCATACTACCCTAAATGTGTAGTAAGTGCTTCCTACCGTAAAACACCCAGGAGTGCTAACACCAGATCTAACAACGGTATTTATCTACTCATTAACTTACTGTGTATGACTCATCTTCGCCTATCATCTAGAATCTTCTGGCGCTGACCCATAACTGGCAATACCGTAACCATCAAACACATGGAACAGGAGTGAGAAAGTGACTTTTTGTTTATAAAAATGGACTGCAGTACCCAAATGTGACCACAGGATGTCATTCTCACTTCATTCCTACATACTAAACTTTTAAAGAACAAATGTCCAGCTAAAACACTCAGTGTTACACTATGTTGACTGTGTTCTTCCATATACAAACATTACATCAACACATGTTCCTGAGATCAATTATTTTAATGATTACGGAATCAATTAATAATTTTATGAATCTGTAGTTTTTGCTGTGGTTCGGGTTCTTCTCACAGAGAGAAAACTGCAAATAAAACACTAACTAGGCGAGGAGGTTCAGGCTGCTGATTGGTCAGATTTTCTGGGAGGAAAGTTGTGTTCTGATCCTGAGCGGACTGACAGCATGCTCTAACCCACCCTGATCACGCTAACAGTGACTTTCAGCTGGACACAGCTCATTTTCTGTTGTAGAACGTCCTGAACAGCAGGATAAAACAGATGATGAAGCAACAACTGATAAACTTCTACTAGAATGAATCAAAGGGCACCAGGAGGCTTCATTAAAATGGATTATAAATAAAAACCTGACCCTAGTGGGCTGGAACAGCAGATCCTAGCTTAGACCAAACCTGAAGAAACTGGGAGATCAGAACAAAAGCCTAAGCCCAGGACACAACCAAAGCTGTTTGATCAGAACATTTTAAACCTGTTTGGGCTTTTTCTTCCTTTCCCAGTCACTTAAGTTCACAGCCAGTGAGACATTTCCCTCCTGACTTCTTTTATCCTCCTGTTTTTGTTCTACTATTTATTCTCTCCTGTTTTCCATTTCTCCATCTGGACTCGCCCGACCCGTTCCTTCAGCTGTCCTTTCACAAATCCACAATGGCCTCTTCCTGCCGTCTCATTCTTCTTCCTGTTTGTGCCTCTAGCTTTCCTTTGGATTATTCTACATGACATCAGTCCCACGGAGGTCACTACCTTGAAAGTTTAGTACCCTTCTATCAGTTTTATGGTAAAATTTGAAGGAAATCATTTAGTTTTTGCTTTAAAATTAATGCTTCACTAGAATAATTGCATAATATGCATTTCAACATAAAAAAAATCCCATTTTCTTTTTTCACTTGACTCCTGTCTGACAGATGAGGAAATGTGTGCTCCATACAGAGTACAATTCTGAAACTAGCTGGGAATACTTTGAGCTTAAACTGTCTTTAACATCCTGAAATCTGGGTCAGAAGCCAGCAGGTGATTATTTATTCACCTAAAATCTTGAGAGAATTTCTGATTGACACGATGAGAAAAAACCCACATACATGTTCCAGTGAGGCTCTGATATGGATAACTCTGATCTTCCATCTTAAAACAACTAAATCCAGGACCCTTCATTCCTACGCCTTTGTTTTTCTACACTTTCCTCTGGGATCCTTTATTTTCTAACTCTGTTGTATTTCCTTAATCAAAGTGTCTCTTCTAGAGCTGCTGCATCATAGAGAAAAATTATAATCAAATTAATTAAATCATGATTATTGATGACATTTAACCACATTTTATCACCTAAAACAGGTCGCAAAAAGTGCAATTAAATTTATTAGAAAATGAAACACCATTTTAGATCAACTTTACAAAAAATATAGTGAGAAAATGTTTCATTTTGAAACAAATACATTTTAGGTAAAAAATATTCCAGCTTTTTTTTGTGAAAAAAAATAAACAGTTTCACACGTGGACCCTACATTTTAAATGGTACATGGCCTGTATTTGATATAGCGCCTTCCAGAGTCCTAGAACCCCTCAAGGTGCTTTACAACACAGTCATTCACTCATTCACGCACACATTCACACCCTGGTGATGATGAGCTACATCGTAGCTACAGCTGCCCTGGGGCGCACTGACAGAGGTGAGTACACTGGCACCACCATTCCCTCTGACCACC
>SSNS01000238.1:334899-364899 GCA_006937985.1 Aphyosemion australe | reverse complement strand
GATTAGATTTCTACAGAACTGAACCGTAGCAACTCTGATCTTCCAGCAGTCTCAGAGGAAGGGGAGAAAAAGAGCTCTTAACCCAAAAGTGGGCCGTGGAAAGGCTCTGGTTGTTTGTGTGGGTTTCCACATGGATGGAGCTGGAGAGCGATCCTTCCTCTTGACTCTGGAGCTACCTGAGAGTGCACTCGGGTCACTGAGTGTGTTTCTTCCCACAGACATCCAGCTGGATGCCAGTGGCTTCTGAAGGTGAACTCATTACATAGAAGACCTCGGCTGGCAGCTCGGGCTGCAGGACTGAGACTGAGCCGTCTCAGATCTGTGCGTCCACTATGTCTCTTTTTATTCACGGGTCAGCGGAGCCGGGTTCAGAACCACTATATAAAATGTTGAGATGAAGGTTTTTTAGAAAACAGAGAAGTGTTGTTTATTTAAACCCGGTTCCACCGGATCGTCCCTGCTGGCTTTTAGATTATAAACATGAAGAAGCAACATAAAGGCTCAGATCAGCCACCCCTCCTCACTCAGGCAGCAACACGACACTCAGACACACAAAAAGTAACATCAGTAATGGGCTGGAGCTATGCCCGCCTCCCTAAACCACACAGAAACATCACATCTGCATATTGCCTTGTCTTTTCCTAGGATTTTTGATCACTGTCTGTAGGAGCTGCAGGAGGAACCCGCCTGGCTGCCACTGATCTTTGCACACATCATCCTTCATCCATTCATCTAAAACTCACATCAGGTCAGTCATTTTCTCTGTGCTTTGTTAAAAGTGCATTATGGGTGTTTTTATTATCCCTCGGACCTGCTGCTGCTCTTCAAACAGCCTAACTGAGCCTGAAATCTCTCCAAGCTGAACAATAAAAACACCATTTCCACAACACAGCATTCAGCCAGAGACACGAACTAACACGCTCATCTAACACTCAGCTAAAACACAAGCTGCGGGGGTGGGGGTGGGGGCGGGGATGCTGCAGCACCATCGCTGGTCATCAGACGGCTGGACAGAAGGATCAGGGCCCTGGATCACAGAGATTTAATCAGTGGCTGACAGAAAAAGACCGCAGATGAATTAAAAGTGAAAGAGACACAAATAGAACGCTCCAACACAGTGATACCTCCAGCCATCTTACTTCAGATTGGGTGTAGTCTATTTGCTGGGTCAAGCCAGCAGAGATGTCCATCTCCTCTCAGAAAATCTGGGCCTGTGTCCCAAATCCCTCCAGTGCATCTGTTGCATTCTGCAGCTGATAGTCGCTCTCTCTCTCTCTCTCTCTCTCTCTCTCTCTCTCTCTCTCTCTCTCTCTCTCTCTCTCTCTCTCTCTCTCTGCAGATCGTATCGTTTCCTCCGCTCACAGCGACTCTGGTGACTAACATTTAGTTGTAAACCAGTGTTGTCAGTCTCCCTTCCAGCTGTTAGAAAACAACTGAGTGGGGGTAGAGAAGACTCAGCCTCAGAATGAATAAAGGCACAATAAATCTGAGCAAAGGGCCGAGGCAGCGGTGACCTTTAAAGGCCTGGTTCTGTTAGAAACATCAACACTCGACTTATGCAACAAACCTCCCCATGTAGAATTAAACCAGCAACGGGGGAGAAAGAAAATAACGGATTATCATATAGAGCATGTTACACGAGACCTGAACTAGAAGATGTTGGAGGTTCATGTAAAGGCTTTGTGAAGTGTTTTGGACACTCATGAATGGAGTGTGTGGGTCTCTATACAGGTAATGCCACAGCATTTATCTTCTGGGTTCTTTGAGGTATGATTTAGAGCGAGACAACTTTACGTTGGAGCATCAACATCAGAATATATGTGTGTGCGATGGTCACATTGCAGGTCCTGCAGCGATGTTGGAAGCAAATGATCTCAACGTGTTCTGATCTAACGTTCAGGGTTCCTAAAACATCGTTTTCCACCAATCACAATTGTTCCTAGAGAAAATAGACCATGGGGAGGGTTGGGTTTTGTGATAAATCGTGTGAGATAGCATTGTTTTCCAATTATCATTGTTTATTTGATGCACCAATCAACAATAAACTGCGTCCCAATTGGTTTGAGCTACAAGTGTGAGAATAGGGGGTGGCACATTTACTCTTTAAGCTAATGGGGGGCTTTAACCTATTGGATCAGGTAAGATGATCAAAAGTTTACACATCAGGGTTGGTCCTGTAAAGGTTTGAAGCTAATATGAAGATGCTAATGAAAGTTTCGATGAAAACATCTGAAGGAAATTTGAAAGGCTTTCAGCAGGACATCATGTTGGAGACTGACTTTTTTAATCAAGTGCATGAATTGGACCCTCGTGGATGTAAAAAGAACATCTTTGTTTGATGCAGCTCTATTATGTCAGTGAAATGAGTCTTTGAATGGTAAGTTATTTTGCATTTCGAGTGGTTTGACAAAAGCTGCAACAAAAAAAAAAAGGCTGATTTGACCTAGAAGATTTATGTAAAATGCCAACGGGTTCATTTTCAACAAGATAGCAGGAGTGCTGCATAAATTAAAGTGCTATTCAAGTCATCTGTGGAACATTCCTGCATTTTTTAAGTATTGCAATATATACGTACTGCAGAGTTACAAAAATTGCAAAGAGACTTTTCCCCAAAACCGTACAGCCCTACGGTTGGAAACAAAACATGTGTGTGTGTGTGGGGGGTACTTTTGTATAACTACTGCCTCTACAGTCAGTGTGTTAGCAGTAGGAGGAGACTCCAGACAGAATTACAGTGGATCATAATGTTCGGGGCCATTTGATTGGTTAACGGAGCTTCTGAAGAAATTAACATTTTTAAAAATTCTAATAGTAGTTAAACGTCTCACATTACCCTGCTAACTATTTAGTTTCTTGTGTTTTAGCTACTACTCTGATCAGCCCACTCTGTAGATGCACCTTTGTTTCTGACTCATTTGACTTTCCAAGGACAGTCGTAGCTGCAGAAGGTCATCATCACTCCAGAACCCCCACCACCACCACCACCCCTGGTCAGCGCTGACAGCTTAAGAGGAGTCAGATAGAGAAACGTGCCATCACTGCAGCCATCTGATGACCGTGATGAGCAGCAGACATCCAGCTGTGAGTCAGAGTCTGAGGTGATGTCTTCTGACATGACACCGAAAGGCAGAGGAGGCAGCTGCAGCTACGATTGTGCTGCAAGTAATAAAAAAAAAACCGACCCAGGAAACATTCTTTTCATCTTGGCCAGAAGCAGGAGGAGGAGGAAAAGGAACAAGGCGGAGGAGGAGGGTGAGTGAAGTCATCTGTCGCTTTGGCAGAACTGTTCCATGTGGACAAATGGTGCTCGGTGTGTGTTTTAAACCCACTGCCCTTGTGCTGATGAGCCTAGCTCCCATCAGGTCCATCTGGTCCACCAGTCTTCTAAACACTGATCCAAGCAGCTAAAGGTGACCTGGGCTCAGGTATGAAGTGGTGGTTCCTCACCTGTCAAAACGTTGTTAGCCTAGCTTAGCTTAAATAAAGCTAGGAGCTTCAGATGAAGAACCCATGAACACCAGAGACTGAAGGTGGGTAAGTCCTAATGAAGCACAGAGAGGGCTTCCACGGTACCTGGAAGAACCCAGACAGGCATCAAGTTTTACCCAGAATCCTCTCTGTTCAACCCAACAAGGTGACAGCCAAGTGCAGGCCGTGCTCACAGTTGTTGTTGAGCATTTCATATTTACTCTCCAGCAGGGTGTTGATGAAAATAGAAATTTTATAAGATTTTTTATTTTTTAGTAAGTTAAAATATTTTTTTGTGAAAGGTTCATTCTAATCCAAAGTTTTTTATAAACCACTTTTTTTCTTTTAATTTAATATAATGGTAAATCGACCAAAAACTATAAGTGACTTTGATTTATAAAGCACACCTGTGAGAATCTTTTACAACATTTTAACAAATATAGCAAACTGAAGAACGACAGACCGAGATCAGTTTTCTTGTAGCTGATTAAAGACTACAAACATGTCTGAGTAAAAAAACACTAGAACACCATCGACCAACCTGTCGAATCTCACTAAAGCAAAGCTACGAGACCTTTTTTGTGACTCCAACAGACCTCTGCAAAAAATAGTTTCAATAAAGGTTTGCATGTTTAATGCATAACAAAAAATAAATAAATAAATGAAGTCAAACTCCTTTTTTGGAGCCTGTGAGGATTTTCAACTTGTTGATGTTGGGCTTCTTTTTGCACTCTCAGGTGTGTTTTTATTTATTTTAGGAGTAAAGAAACACCCAACTGTTTCTGTGAGTGATACTCCTGTTTTATCAAGGTCCAACCTCATCTAGGCTCATGGACCACCCCCCCATCAGAGACTCATACTCACTGCGTCTGATATGAATACACCTGAGGTCACCTTCAGCTTTTACAAGGATGAACCTGACAACCGAGCCGTGCTGCCCCTGTGTGTGTCTTGTTTTAATCCAAGTCCACTTAGTGAGAGGATGTGAGGTCCAGCTAGTCTCCAGAGCTCCTGCTGGACTACAATAGACAGGGTTTTTATCTGACCATTAAAACCAGTGACCACTGACCCTTCGGTGAGGATAACACTCCAGGCCTCCTCCTGGATTCTGAATTTAGTAACATGAGGTCAGGATTCTCCGTTGTGTTCTGAGTGAACTGGACCCAGTAGACCAGCTGCAGGTCTGAATTCATGTAAACACATAAAGGCCTGGAAGTGGTTCTCACTCCTCCTCCTCCCCGTCCCCCTGCTGGTTCTAACACAGCAACCCGCTGCTCGACCCGCAGAGCTTTCTGCCTCCTAACACGAGGCGTCTGCTTCGGCCCGATGTCAGGCTGTTCACACGTTTAGTGCACCGGGTGTCAGTGAACATTAGTACGTCCCGACAGCAGCTGGAGACTTCTGCTGGAATCATCTGAGCCAGAAAACTCACACACACACACGTCGGTGCGGTCAGAACATTCCTAGAGTGTGGATCTACACATGGTCCAAGACAATCTGTAGTTCGGGCAGACTTTATATTAATGATACATGTTGGACTGTGTGGAACTGGCGATTATTTAGAACTTCCATGTGAATAAATTAGTTGACTAAACTTTAGCTCCAGCTGGTGCTGCTGCCCCCGTGACCCAGAAAAACAGAGGATGAGACTGGTGTTCCTAGACATCAGCCTGGTGGAGAAAAGTCTCAAAATAACAATTTAATCTGACGTGGAGACATCAGAGAAAACGGACCAATAAGAAGGTTTAATGAAACCAAACACTTTGGAATCAAATAGCAAGTGGATTGCGTTTGTATAGCGCTTCTATGTGACGTGCAGTTGTCTGGCTTTTCTAATCCAAGCCGTTCCCCGTCTATTTTCTATTGTTGCTAATGCAGGAAACAGGGGTAGAAGACTATTTTCACTGTTACACTCAAGAGAGGCCAATCATATTTCAAAAATAAGACGTAAACAACTGCTTCTAGGTGAACTTGATCTTTAAGAATTTATATGCAAACATTTACTGTATTTCTTTTGATGGTGCAATTCAAACTCTGACAGCTAGTTGGCAGCGGTTTTTACGTCTTCATTCAGACAGAACAATGAGATGTGTCTTGAAAGTGTCCGGCCTGAGTTTTACAATTAGGTCATCTGGCTTTTAGTATCTCCATACATCATATTTTCTCCCCTGTATTGTGATTGATGTGATTTGTTAAAGGGAAGTTTTCCTCTCTACTGTCGCCACATGCTTGCTTAGTATGGGGATTGCTGTAAAGTCTCTGACACAAGTCAGTGACTCGATGCAACCTGCTGGGTTTCCTTACATTGGAAACTTTTATCTAATTGGCATAATGACCTGAACTGAATTGGAATGCTTACTTTGTGAAGTGCCTTGAGACGACTCCTGTCATGATTTGGCGCTAAACTGAATTGAGTTCAAATATTATTGCCACATTCTTGCAAATACACACCCCTACTAGTGGTGTTTCCATGACGCTGACCCTCCACCAGACCCACACCTGGTTTTGAGTGAACACTGGCACTGAAGGTAGGAACATATGCTAGATGTAGAGTGAGAACATGAACCCTTTGGTAGCATCATGACAGCTTGATGGATCTGCTTACTCGCTCCTCTTCCTCCATCTTGTCTTTATCTAGAGCTCTTATCTTGTTAGTGACTTGATGCAATCTGCTGGGCTTCTTACATAGGAAATGTTTAACTAATTGGCTTAATGAACTGAACTCAATTGGGATATTTACTTTATGAAGTGCATTGAGACGACTCATATCGTGATTTGGTGCTAAATATATAAACTGAATTGAAAATGAATTGAAACTCTCTCTCTGTTGTCTCCTTTCTCTCCCTGCTTTGCACTTTTTTTCAGACCCCCCTCCCCCAGCTCTCAGCCAGTTAAATATAGGTACTGGTGCCGACAGCCCGACCTGGTATCAAACACTTAGCAGAGGGGGGCGGGGCTCTGCAGAGGTGTGTGCAGGAGGATGAGCTGTGGTTTGACACCCTGACAGGAACATCATTTAGAAACAGAAACACTTTAATGCAGATGTCAGTCTGACACTCAGGTGATCAGGTAAAGTCATCAGCAGCAAGGATAAACGCTGTCACATTCTCTGTTTACATCTACACACAGATATGTGGTAAAACAAACAAAACGATTCACCAGTTAGTCTTTAATCTAAAGGAATGATTGCTCATATTCAGACATGTTTGCTGCTGTTATGGACCTAGATCTCACTTATATGCATCACATGTGGTTCAGACAAAAATGTGCACTGAGAAGAACTCCATATCCAGATGTCATGGTGCCAGGTCAGGGTGTTTAATCAGACCTTAGACTTTATAAAAACAAAGAGGGATTTATATTCTCCTCTCACATTAGGTTTGACTGATTAAATATGGTCCAGCAGACTGAGCAAACTGTGCAAACACAAGGTAAATGTTCTGATAGGGACGGTCCAGAACTATGAGGATTACAGAATAAAGCCCCTAAAATCTGTACTCATGTTAAACATCTCAAACAAAACCACAAAAGACAAGGTTTGTATGATAATTTTAATGCATCACCTTGAACAAGTTTTTATCTATTCCTTTATTTATGAACATGTGCAGTAAATGAAAGTTAAGATCCTTTTGTATCCTTTACAAATAATATGTTCCAAATAGAAGAAGTCTGAAGCAAAAACCTTGTTCCATGCTCTGATTTAAAACACTTTATCTCCATCATCACCACCACCATCATCTTCATCTTCATCATCATTACCACCATCATCATCTTCATCACCATCATCTTCATCACCATCATCATTATCACCACCATCATCATCATCTTCATCTTCCTCACCATCCTTATCATCATCATCATCACCATCATTATCATCATCTTCATCACCATCATCATCACCATCAACATCATCATCATCATCACCACCACCTTCATCGTCATCACCATCATCATCATCATCATCTTCATCACCATAATCACCACCTTCATCATCATCATCACCATCTTCATCACCATCATCATCACCATCACCACCTTCATCTTCATCACCATCATCAACATCTTCATCACCATCATCATAATCACCACCACCATCAACATCATCATCATCACCATCATCATCACCATCATCACCTTCATCACTATCACCAACATATTCATCACCACCATCATCATCATCACCACCTTCATCATCACCACCATCATCATCAGAGCTCCAGATGTATGAACCCTTGGGGAGGACATACATGTGATGAATGGATTCTGACTGAATCAACAGTCACACATAGCAGGTACAGGATCCACTCATCACACTGCTTCCAGTCAAAGCCTTCTTTAGTCTAAAGCTACTGGTGGACTCACCCAAAACTCCAAGTCGGTAGTTTATTGTGATGACGATGACGTTCCCATAGCTGGCCAGGATGCTGCCGTCAATCATGTTGCCTGTTCCCTCCACAAAGGAGCCTCCATGGATGTATACCATGACTGGCTTCAAGCCATTTTCATCATGGATGTCTGTAAAGAGGAAAATTGGAACAAACATTGTAAAAGCTATCCTCCAGACCTATAAAACCATGGATTATGTAGTATGTAAGGTCATTAACAACATCAAAGATCTAGTGGTCAGGTTCTGCTGTAGCTCTGATCCATGAGTCAGTAATTAAAAAGACCAACCAGAGAGGAACGGATTTACAAACACACCAACAAAAAACAATGAGTACAGTAAACATTATGCATTCCCCTTTGAGGAAGTTCTGTGTGTGAGCGTGAAGGACAACCAACACATGCAGCTGTAAAGGTGGAATGCAACCCCTCTTGTTTCATCCTGATGAGCATTAAATAGGTTCCAGTCAAACACTTGTCTCTGGAACACACCTGGCAGCACTTGAAGCTCAGACATGACCCTCACTTGTTCTTCCTGGTAGTAACGGTGAATAATCAGGCTTCAGATCAGATTAATTATCAAGAAACATCCTTACAACATTGAAATAATCAACCTAACACACATTTTTCTAGTAATTGTGCTGAGTTTCCATCAGCAGTGAGAAGTTTCTGTTTAAAGTGGGGGATGGGTGATTAGAACAGGAGATGCTTATGAAGCTCTTCACTTGTGATTCAGCCTGGTGATTAGTGAACGTGGAGGCGGTGATTAGGAATAGGAGCATCTCGTTTGTGTTAAAATGAGGAAGTGTGTTTGCCGGGATGAAGGCTTGTCATAAATCAGCATCATGACGGGCGTCTGCACCAGGATCTGACTCACAAACACTTCACCTTCCTGCTTTGACCCGACCCAGAAGGAAATAAGAACATCAGAGCTCTCTGCCCAGCTGCAGCTTGCTCTGCCTAAAACCAGAAGCTGAACAAATCCATTTTCCTCGACTCGGCCAAGCAGTCCACCTGGAAATCTCTAAAATGTCATTTGAGATGGAAGGTTCTGCTAAGGAAAATTGGAGGTTGGAGGTGTTCAAAGACAGGAAATAGTTCAAACCGTAACAATAACAGAAACACGGGGCTGGTGGCATCAGAGCTCTGAGTCTGAGACCAGAACCGGACCTGTGGGGGGGTCCAGCTCTCATCAGCAGCTCTGTAGTCACTCTTCTGTTTAGTCACTCTGAAAGAAATGGACTGAAGCTGAAGCTGGTTCTGATTGGATCAGAACAGATGGCCTGTACACACTAATTACTGCTCCTCCAGCTGCTGAGAAGTGCGTGTGCATGTGTGTGTGTGTGTGTGTGTGTGTGTGTGTGTGTGTGTGTGTGTGTGTGTGTGGTGCCGCCCCCTGTGACAAACAGAGGAGCTGAGGAGTGAGCAGCTACCTGCAGTTAGAGGTTCTTCATCCGTTCCCTGACGGCTGCACCACGGCTCCAGGCTCAGCACCACGACCCGACCCGACTCACTGCAGTGGATCGGGTCGGGGTCTGCTGCTGAGCCTGGGGAACCTGGGCAACAGGATGCTGTCAATAACTTCCTGTTTGTCATTTAGTTCCACATTACCACACACACACACACACACCTCCCCCAGAGAAGGGTGGGTGGAACAAAAAGCTTGGACGGGTGGATGCACACAAATACATGACGCAGGAGCAGGACCATTAAATTGTCATGGTTCTGAACAGATCCATGCATGATTGCAGGCACCTGGGGGTCCAGCAGAACTATTATCTAAATCTCTTTCTCACACGGAGGTTCTGGCAGGTGTTCACACATGTATCAAAACCACTCAGAAGGAAAAATGAGGTGGAAACATTTTTTTGTCTCCAGTTTTGAGAACGGAGAAGAAAATAAGAGAATAAAGTTTTTTAAAAGTGAATAAAACTCGATACCAGCACTGGATCAAGGGCCGTACCCATAATGCCTTGTTTCAAAGAACCGTGATCTCAGCAAGTTTTATTAATAATAATTATTAATAAATGAATAGACCATCTTTATAAACCTCAGGTGTTCTGGTGAGGCATTTGTGAATCTTATTGTGAAGGATTAAAGGACTTCTTGTGTTTGATACCTAAAGACTGACCAGAACCCTCCATAATGAAACCAACCAGAACCAGTATGGTTGGGTTCTGGAACATAACAGGACTTCATGTAGCGGAACTTCAAATAGTCAACAAGATTTCAGTTTCCACATTTCAGCTCTATTCTAGGGGCTGCACTGTTGCCTTGCAGCAAGACGGTTGCAGGTTTGAATCCCAGCTACAGCCTATTTGCATGGAGATAGCATATTCTCATGCGTGCGTCGGTTTTCCCTGGGTGGTCTGGTTTCCCACCAATAACACATATGTTAGGTCAACTGGAGACTGCAAATAGTCCCTAGGTGTAAGTGGGTGTGTCCCTGTGATGGACTGATGATTTCACTTCTCACCCAATGGGTGCTGGAGACACACACCAGCTCCCTGGGACCCTGAGGACAAGCAGCTAGAGTGAGTGAGTGAGTGAGTGAGTGAGTGAGTGAGTGAGTGAGTGAGTGAGTGAGCGAGCGAGCGAGTGAACTTTATTATAAAAATAAATATTTTTTCTAAGTTTTGAGTTAAATCTTTAAAACAAAAGCACCTTTAATTTGACGATGAGTCATCCCGATACACACCAGAAGTTGATGCAAGCGGATTTATTTAAGAAGGATTATCTCTGCCGTAACGAGAACCAGACCCAGTTAACCAGTTATTACAGCAGCAGAGCACAATGAGCCTGGTGGAAAATGCTGACTCAGCTTTGGTTTGATAAATCAGCTGTTTTATGTTTAAACGTCCATCTGAATAAGAAGATATCATTTTCTCTCTTCTGTGTTTGTTGAACCGTTTTTCCTTTGGATCTGTGATCAACACAAACATGACCCTCACCCCCAACCCCCCTGAGTTCCCGTTCCCCCTGAAGCTGTGCTGGAGAGAAGGAGCTGGTCTCAGAGAAGTCCCAGAGTGTCCCAGTCCTGTCAGTGAAGAGGGCACTTAGAAGTACAGAAATCCTGCAGCTTGGAGTGCTCTCCTCCTCCATCCGAGCGTGTTTGGCTCAGCGGACTCTCTCTCTGTGGAGCTCCAGTTCGTCTTGGACATTTATCACTGCCACACAGGCCGGGGAGATAATATATTCCTCTAGTGGCTGCGCATGTTGCACACATTACTCATCTTTATATGGGTGGGGGGGGTGAGGGGGAGGGCAGAAGGAGGGGAGGGTGTGTGAGGTGGGCTGGGAGCTTGTTCAAGGGGAACCAAATGAATTTTCTATTGCTTTCAGCATTCTGGACTCTTAGCAGGACACATAAAAGTGGTTGTTAATGGAAGCTATGTGGAGAACTTCTGTGCCCTCAGCATCACTGCTGCTCTGTGGGCTGGCAGCAGCCTTCTTCCTGCTCACCACTGCTACTGACAGCCCTGTCAGGGAAAGTCACTGTGTGACCCTGAACCAATGAGCAATCAGCCTATTGATGGCAGGAAACAAACTATAGCTGACATGTGCTCATTACATTTACACCAGGCCTTAACCCTTGATGCTCCATGCACTGTTAGAGGCTGCTTGGGTTGCATCAAGCATTCATCCTTTTCCACCAGAACCGCAGATGTGTCAACATGAACTGACTAGAGACACATGGTGGAAAATGAAAAAGCTTGCGTGTTGTAGCTAAAGCTGCAATGGCAAATTTGGAAAACAAATTAGCTTAAAACATTTTTTCATGCCTCTTAACAACGTTCTAACATTGCATAGCTATAAATATGTTGTGGAGATAAAAATAATAATAAAGTGGTTCTCTTGCATTTGTTTAAAAACCTCTGCCAATAACACGACTCAGACCAAAAAGCAACTACTGGACCATTCAGTTGTTGGTCTCACCAAACCACCGCACTTCCCTGGGTCCTCCACTCATCACACACTCACGTATGAAGCAACAGAGCACCACTGGTGTGAGAGGTTCACTGGTCAATAATATCAGAGAAGGAGAAACAGCCGGCTGCTACCACTTCAACTTTAGGACAAACTACCAGAGTCCCAAAAAGAAAAACACCATTTGAAGTCACGGACAACAAAAGACGTTTGGACCTAGAAAACAGCAACTGGTGTTTAGCGCTCTCTCGTTTCCTCTGGCAACGCCGTTTTCCGGTTCCGGCAGAAGCTTGGGGGGGAAACGTCTGTGAAGTGTAGTACATAACTAAAAGCCACCGTTATACATAATGGAAGTGTTTCCACCGACAGCAAGGCAGCACATTTTGGACACGTCCCAGAAGCACAGTGTTGCATCGCTTTGCTAAATTTACACTTTTTTGCTGGTGGTCAAAGAGACAGGTGGCATCCTTGCTTCTGTCAGTGCGGCCCAGGGCAGCTGTGGCTACATTGTATCTCATCACCACCAGCGTATGTGTGTGTGTGCATGGATGAATGACTGTTTGTGTTGTAAAGTGCCTTGGGGGGTTGCAGAACCCTAGCAGGTGCTATATAAATACAGGCCATTTACCATTCAAGTTTGTTTCAGAACACGTTAAACTCAGCAGTTCAGATTGGGCCAGACAGGAAGTAAAACATGAGGGCAGTGTAAACATCTGCCAACTTTCAAAATGAAAGTCGTGCAGATTTCCAGTTACTTAAATTATGAAAACAAACGTGTTATGACTTGTGCTGCCTCCATAGCCGAGGTAAACAGAACAGAATATAAATCACAGACCTTCTTGGATACATGCTGCTATCTTTCTCCTTGCCGATAGTGTTATTGACGAGAAACACCAGTCGCTGTTTTCTAGGTCCAAACATCTTTTGTTGTCCGTGACTTCAAATGGTGTTTTTCTTTCTGGGACTCTGGTAGTTTGTCCTAAAGTTGAAGTGGTAGCAGCCGGCTGTTTCTCCTTCTCTGATTTTATAGAGTGGAGAACCAGAGTGTCTGGGTTTACTCTACTTATGTCACTGAACTCATATTTAATGCTTCACCCTTTCCCTGTAACATTTCTGCATTTATTTACAACAGTGTGTGAGAGAGTGTGTAAGTTGTATTTAACAATATTAGATAAAAGGCTGATAGCATAAAACTACTTGTTGCATCTAAAATGATCTGATTTCAACCACAATGAAGTCATGTGCTGCTTCACTGAGCTACATTGTTTCTGCACTCTCTGTCTTGTAGTGCTTGGTGCTGATGCAGAGGACAGAGTATCAAACAATATAATATAAATAACATTTCCAATTCACATCATTAAAATATCTCCTTGTGCCTGTGTGTACAGACATGAGTTTTGATCATGCAGAACGAGAATCACAACTGCAGGACAAAGTAGCATCCCTTTGAACATTTAAATGGAGACACGTCAGGACTTATTCGTGAGGTATTCCCTTATTTGCAAATGAAATTTGCTTTGATCCACGCATACACAGTTTGATAAATCTGGATTTGCTGATGTGTACATCAGTCCTTGTGCACGAGGCAGAATGATTTGAAGAGTTATGCTGCAGCAGTACCTGTGTATAAAAAGCCTCCTTCCTAAATCTGTGATGCTGCTCGAGTACAGCTCATAAGATGTGAGAGGCTGTCTGCAGTGCTGTGAGCTTTCTCTGCAGCAACTGCTGAGGTATAGGTGGAACCACAGGGGAGCTGCACAAGTAATTTATTGCCACTGCAGATGTACAAACAGTCAGGATGCATCAATCTTGCACGCTTTCCTGAAAACACAGCAGGCCTTAGTAAAGTCTGAAGATGCCCTTTAATCAGCCATTTAAACATCTTTCTTTTCATATCACAGTGAGCAAACGTTTTTCTTTCCTTTATTCTAGCAATCCACAGCTCTTACGCTAAGCATGAGCTTGTAGTTTATCAGCACCTAAGGATCTGTGTATTTTTGGGTGCTTAACTAATCGTCAATCAGAAAGAGTTTCATTGCACACAAAAATGTGAATATTCATGTGATTAGACGTGCAATTAGAATTAACCAGGCTTTACCCCGGACGCATAAGTGGCTCATAGCGTTACGGTGCATTCCCTTCCCACCGGGAGCGTTCTAGATGCAAATCGTGAGCAAAGGTGTTCCACACAGCTGGTCCCGTGAGGTCACAAAACCACTGGAGAAATGCAACACCACCCATGATTTCACCAGTTCAAACAATAACAGGCAAGGAGAAAGATAGCAGCATGTATCCAAGAAGGTCTGTGGTTTCATTTCTGTTCTGTTTACCTCGGCGATGGAGGTGGCACAGGTCATGACACATCTGTTTTCACTATTTAAACAACTGGAATTCTGACTTTTATTTTGAAAGTTGGCGGGTGTTTTACACTGCCCTTGTATTTTACTTCCTGTCTGGCCCAATCTGAACTGCTGACATTGACGCATTCTGAAAGTGTAGCACAGGGGTGCCCAATCCTGGTTGGAGGGCCGGTCCAGCACGTTTTAGTTTTAACCTGGTTTCAGCACACCTGATTTCAGTCAGCAGGTAATTAACAGGCGTAAAAACAAACTTGAATCATAAGTGGTATTTATATAGTGCCGTCTAGGGTTCTACAACCCCCCAAAGTCATTTACCCATGCACATTAACACACTGGTGATGATGAGCTACAATGTAGCCACAGCTGCCCTGGGGCTAACTGACAGCAATGCTACCATACACACTAGGCACTGTAGGTTCCATCGACCACCACCACCAGGCAAGGCAGGTGAAGTGTCTTGCTCAAAGACACAACAAATGCAACAGACTAAGGGGTGCACAAACCGGCAACCTTTGGGCTATATGGTGGGCACCTGCCACTGTTGCCCCAAAACACATTGACTGTTGATGGGGGTGGGTGGGTGAAAACTAGAGTAGAAGAACTTTTTACATCATGTTTGTATAGTTGGTTTTCTTTTCTAACCTACCAGGATCTCATATAGTTCCTATCCAGTTTGATCATTTACTAGATTTATGAACATATTCATAAGTGTATAAGTGACTATTAGGCTTTTTTGTGTAGCCTATAACATATTATTTGTTTTCACTGTAAAGCCTGCACAGCTGATTAAGAGCAGATGTAAACATCAGTATTTTAAACTAGAATGTGTGACCATAATCAGACCAAAGTCACAGAGAAACATTCAGCTTCTGATTTCTATTGTTGACCTATTTCAGCTACACACTAATACAGAACCAACTCTTTATTTGACTTAAATGCTTTCATCGGGACTTAGGCCTGGAATAAACTTGATTTTTAACCTCGTGTTGGCGCAGGCAGCAGGTTGCTTCTTTGTTGACATACTTGAAGCTGTGCACGGCACTGCACTGCATGTAGTACTGGAGGATTCCACTGGGGGCACAGTAGAGCACTCAGACCGGATAGAGAGCCGAGTTTGTGGGTACAACCAAAACAAACATGGCGTCAATAGCAGAGATCAGTAACTGGTTATTTTGAGATCATGACGGAAAAAAAGAGAGCACTGGTATCATAGATGGTGTGAAAGACATCTACACCAGAAACGGAGTCACCATGGTGAGTGTGTCTCGCTCATTTTGTCAACTCCGCCTAGTGGTTACTCGTAAAGTGCAGCGTTCGAATGTGTTGCGGTAATTATGGGGGACGGGCACAAATGATGCTTCAAATCAGCACAAGTTACGCAAGGCAGCCATTTTAAACACAAGAATGCGTCGTTAAACAGCAAGTATATTCCAGGCCTTAAAGGCCCAGCTCTTCAAACAGCATCTCCTACCCTAGCACCCACCCTTCCCCTAATCTACTGCATTCTCTTTGTGCACTTGCCTCTGCGCTTGTACTCTATTTCTACAGTTACCGCTGACAGAGCCTGACTGGTGTTCTTCCTTGTGAGAAGTTTATTGTTAGCCTCAAGGGTAACCGCCTTGTTACATTCTCCTTTGTAAGTCTCTTCAGATAAAAGTGTCTGCCAAATACATAAAATGAACATCCGATAGTTAAGCAGGTGAGAACACAGCGTGCAGATGCCTTCACAGTTGCTGTTTTCAGCTGGATTCATTAACATGGTTTAAACACTGTTTATAAACACAGCCATGCCTTTAACATAACCAGCTGGTGTTTATGGATCCCAGCAAAGTCACGTCATTATGTTTACAACACAAACCCATGCTTATGAAACCCCCAGGGTCACACTAAACACCAGCCCAGTGCCGTGAGGCCACATGTCATGTGTTTGTTTGCTAATCTGTCCTAACAGTTGATGCTTTTGCAGATGAAAACCCATTTAAAGTCCAGTGAAAGATAAAAGCCCCTTATAGCAGCACCATTAGACAACTGTCCATGATGATGATGAGAAATGTCACAGCGTTTCCTGCCTCCTGCATGTCTCCTCATCAGAAAACAAACGATGCCCTTTAACTGAGACATCCTCAAGGTTTTTGTCTCTTCTTCAGTTATTTGCCCCCCACCCCCACTGATTACCCAACGGTGAGGAAAAATCCTGCGCTGTGTGGTCATTATTATGCAGAAGAGTGAGGTGTTAATGGAAGAAAAAAGACGTGGCAGACATTTCTTTGAGCTACTGATGAACAAATTGCTGCTGTCAAAAGACTGGGAGAGTGCTCATGCTTCACTGAGCAATGGGAGACACAAAACCTGTAGCAAAGCACACAGAGGGTCATGTTAAGTCTCAAACTGCAATTCATCAAAGGATGAAAAGTAACATGTATATTTAAATTCAAATCAGATTTGGGTGGGTAAGAAAAGATTAAAAAAGGATTACTGGGATTTTCTTTCTGTTTAAAGGTGCTCATTTGCTTCAAACAGCCTCTGATTTTCATGACTCCAAAGAGAACGATTAAAAGAAACAAAAGCAGGACCCTCAGGCCTCCTGCTCACATTGTGTTTCCTGTTCGGTTCCAGTTCTGTTTGGAATCAACAGTCAGGACTGATTAGACCCACTTTGTAGCCAGAAACCTGTCCAGCGAGCAAAGCCTTAAGTTACCATGTAAGGCATTGATCCCAACTCCCTTCCCCGAGGGCCAGTATCCAGCATGTTTTAGCTGTTTCCCTGCTCCCACACACTTGATTCACCTGTTCAGCAGCTCATTGGGCTCTGCAGAAGCCTGTTAATCACTGCTGATTAAAATCAGGTGTGTTGAAACAGGGAAAACAGTAAAACGTGATAACGGCCCTTGGGGATCACTGATGTAAAGTATTAGAGGTGATAATCTACATTTGGTTATATAGCCTGTATCAGTACTCCTGTAGATGATAGACTGGCACCATCTGAAGATAGTGTCTACACTTGTCCAGATTGATTGTTAAATGGTGTAGATAGAGGACTGTTGTCTTTAATGGTCCATACAGTGAACTGGTGTCTATAGACCCCTTTAATGTTGTTGTTTACATCTGGGTAATAGCGCACATCCACACAATACTGGGCGGCAAAAATACCCACTGCAGCCACTACCCAGACCTGTATCTCCGCAATTTAATCTAACAAAATAAAACCTAAGAATTTAGATATTACTATTTTAGATTATCTAACACATCTTTGTGCAGATGATCAAGCAGTTACATCTCAAAGCTAACTGTGGTTAGTGCAAAGCTTCCAGATCCATTTGGAATAGCTAACAAGCTGTAGGACCACAATCCTCACTGGCTGCTAGTTCAGCACGGGGATATCTACAATTATGTGATTAAGACGCCTGGACTTTACACAGCTGAAGCAACAAGGGTGTAACCAGATCTCTTTTGCGTTAAGCGGGTTAATGCTGAAGGATCACCGTGAAACAGTTCGTCTTAGGAGATGAACAGATTTTCCGTTTCTTCTGACGAGCTCATTAAACAGAAACATGAATCAAACAACATTAAAGGCTGCCCGCTACAAGTCCTCTCCCACAACACAAGAACAAATCGGCAGATCTCAGGAAGGACAGTTCATAAAATATGAATAAATAAATAACTTTTATACACTTGACATACCTGGTGAGCTCAGTAAACACAAAACCAATGACATTAAAGGCTGCCCACTCCAATTACACAACACATGTTGTGTAACTATATATAAAGAAACTAATTTAACCCGATTACAAAGACACACAAGTCATTAGATATGAATTTGCTTGTGCCTGCATGTGGGGCAGATACTTTACTTTTTCATTCTGTCATGAGACTTTACCCACTAGAACTCTCTTCATGGCTGTTAACCATTGCATTTGGCATACTGTATCAGTGGAAACCTGTAAAATTTTACGTTGCTGTCCGTTTATCGTCTACTTGTGCAGCCTACAGCACTGCATGTGTTAACCATGCTGATTTTATTTTGCTGCTTTTTACCTCAATTTATTGACAACTTGCAGATAATAACAACTTGCAGATAATAACAACAGGGCCCAAGCCCCGCCCTCCAGCCAGGAGCTGGGGGGCGGGGCTTGGGCATGTGATGTCACGTATCAAGTGGTCTATACTAATCTGGACAGTGGACCAATTCTGCCGCAACCTCATCTGGTCAAGGCAGAACCATTCTGGGGCGATGGTGGCAGAGGAGTTAAGTGCCCGCCCCATAACCAAAGGGTTGCAGGTTTGAAGCTGGTCTGTTGAAGTCGTTGTGTCTATGGGCAAGACATTTTACCCAACTTACATGGTGGTGGTGGTGGTCGGAGGGACCGGCGGCGCCTATGTTCGGCAGCCTTGCCTCCATCATTGCGCCCCAGGGCAGCTGTGGATGTGAGTGTGCTTTGGTGAATGACTGTTGTGTTGTGCCTTGGGGGGTTGTAGAACCCTAGAAAGCGCTATATCACATATAGGCCATTTACCATTTGGATGAATACGGGCTGAATCACAGCTTGATAAACAGCAGGAAGTGGACCAATCTGATTTTAATGGCTGAAATCCATTCTTTTAACGGTCTGTGATTCTAAACAATCTCAGAGCTTAAACTAGGAGAAAAAAATACAATTTTCTTCTTTTCATTAAGAACAAAAAGAAAAACAAGCCAAAAGATGGCTGCAAAGCATTGTGGGAAGGAGCTGCAGGGGAGCAGTGATGGTGCTAACAGCTTGTGGTGTGATAAAAGTCCTCCCAGCTGTGACTTATTAAAGAGCATTTCAGGGAGATTTTGATGAAGTTGGATCCAACAGTAGCTTGTGATTAATATCAAACACTTACTTTAATTATTGAGTCCATCATCAAAGCAGACAGAGGAGCTTAGATTTGGGTTTCTCGCTTTCATTTGCATTTTAATTTCACTTTCATGATCAAACTGATGAAATGTTCCTAAAACCTGATAAATAATTACCAACTAGTGTTATGTTTTGTATTTTTAATCGGCACACACACTAAAATGTCCAAACTGAACTCTACTGTTGTAAATAATTCACAATGAAACAACTCAAGAACGTGTAAGATAAAAATACAGTAAAACATTAAAGATGGTTTTAACATCAACATACAACACACTTCCATTTTTAATGGCTCTTTGAACTTCAGAGGCTTCAGGAGTCAGTCTGAGTTTGTTTTTTATCAAAGGCCAGGACGGATATTGATTTAAAACCATCTACCTCGGTCTCAGTAGTCGTTACTCAACCATCTGACCAGTGGGTTCATGGGTTTTAGTCTCTTTGATGCAGCCAGATGCAAAAGGCTCAGGTCTCCGCACTAGTAATGCCCATTGACTGTATATTAAATGGATGAATCCTCTGCACCATCACCCGCAGGTTTCTGAACAGCCTAATGGGTGATTCCCACCACCACCATCTTGGCTGCATCACGCGTCTCATCTCTCCTGGAAGATACAAAAGTGGAGCTGAGAGCAGGACTGTGAGGTTGAGGCTAGATGATCATCAAACTCTGAGCTAATGTAGCTACAAGCTAACTAAGCTAACCTGGAGCTAACTGAAATCGCGTAAGTCAAGTTCTACGCAAACTTATAAAACAGTGTGATGGGAAAATCTGGGCAACTTTAAGCAAACTTTGACCCTGGTGTAAGCACATATGAAGATGGGGAAACTGACAGCGTTCTTATGAGATTACAAAATGGCGAACTTAAGCCGCACATACACACCAAGGGGGAATGTTCACTTTCTAAAAGTGAAGCCAGTGTGGAAGTGACAAAATAGCAGTTCTCACCTCAACCGCTAGGGGCTGGATCCAGAATCAGAATCATGTTTGAATGCCAAGTGAGAGTCTCACATAGGAATTTGCTTCAGCAGAATGATGCAAATGTACAAGTGAAGCAAGTGAAAAATGGGATGCATCAGAAAAAGATTGTGAATAATAAACATAAGAAAAAAAGTGACCTGTACACAGATCTGTATGGTTGTAATGGTTATTTGGTGTCTTACAGAGGGGAAGAAGCTGTTTTTGTGGCAGCAGGTTCTGGTCCAAATGGACCTGAACCTCCTGCCCAAAGGGAGTGGTTTAAACAGTCCATGACCAGGATGAGAGGGGTTAGCTACGATTTGACCTGCATGCTTCAGAGCCCTGGAGGTGTACAGATCGTGGATCGATAGCAGGCTACGGCTGAATAACTTTTCTGCTGAACGCGCAACACCCTGTAGTCTGTGATTTTCCCTGGCAGTGGCCCCAGCGTACCACACAGTGATGGAGGAAGTGAGGATGGACTCACTGATGGTCGTGTAGAATTTCACCATCATCATTGACATTCTGAGTTTCTTCAGCTGCCACAGGAAGAACATCCTCTGCTCTGCCTTTTTGATGAGAGAGCTGATGGACATATCCCACTTGAGGTCAAGGGTGATGGTGGTCCCAAGAAAGCAGAAGGAGTCCACGGTTGAGATGGGGGTGTCCATCAGGGTTATGGGGGGCAGTGGAGCTGACACTCTCCTGAAGTCCACAATCATCTCCACTGTCTTCTGGGCATTCAGCTCCAGGTTGTTGTTGCTGCACCAGGACGCCAGACATTCTACCCCCCTCATGCGAGCAGACCTGTCCCCATCTGAGATTAGGCCAATGAGGGTGGTGTCATATGCTAACTTGACTAGCTTCACAGACTGGTGGCTGGATGTGCAGCAGTTGGTGTAGAGGGAGAAGAGGAGAGGAGAGAGGACGCAGCCTTGGGGGGTGTCGACGTTAATGGTCCAAGTGTCTGAGACGGCTCGGCTCCAGCTTGTCCAGAACTAGGCTGCTAGGTTTCTGACCGGCTCTGGACACCGGGAACATCTCACTCCGGTGCTGGCGGACCTACACTGGCTCACAGCGCAGTACAGAGCAAAATTTATGATCCTGCTCCTTGTATACAGGGCCCTACAAGGCACTGCTCCTTCCTACCTGTCAGAACTACTGCCCAGTCTCTGTCTCTTTGTTCGGCTGAGCAAAAGCTGTTGGTGGTCCTCCGCTCTAAGTACAGACCAAGAGAGGATTGCACATTCTAGGTTCTGGCTCCAACGGAACGAATTGACTTTAACCGTTAGGCAGGCAACATTACTTTAGGTCTTCAAGTCTCGCTTAAAGACTCAATTTTATGTAATGGTGTTGCAGCGATAGGGATCTTAACATTGGTTTGTTTTTTTATCTCATTTGACATGTTTTATAATTGTATTTGTTTTTAATCGACTTCCTTTGAATGTTTTATGCTTGTTTTTCCTTGGTTTTACTCTTTTAATGTTATACGTCACTATATTTAATCTTATCATGTATTTTATGATTGTGTTCAGCACCTTGGGCTTCTGCTAAGGTCGTGGAAGGTGCTTTATAAATAAATAAATGAATGAATGAGACATCCCTTCCCAGCATCACGTGCTGTCTCCTATCTGTCAGAAAGGAGCAAGTTCTCATTGACTACCATGTTAAAAATGTCAACTTCACAGCAGGAATAAACATGTTTACAACCTTGTTTCATAAACAAATTTCAGTTTAAAAGGTCAAATTTTACCATCATGACAACTCTGAGGGGGGTGAATGTTTTGTAACTCATCTGTTTAGATGTAATTAAATATGAATTATTAGGGGTGTGTAATTTTGATTGACAGGTAGCAGATGAGCCTTCAGTATTAGCGCTAGCGGCTTACTTCCTGCTTAGCCTCAGTCTCACGTAAAAAGTGTTACAGCCTAGAAGGCAGATAGCAGCAGTCACTCAACTGAAGTTTTCTCGCTGAAAGCACCCGCCAACCTCCATTAGCTTCGGTTAGCTTCGGTTAGCTCTGTTAGCTCAGTTAGCTCGTAGCTACATCGGCTCAGTGTTTGATGGGTGTCAATCATCTGCCCCCACCCTCACAGCCCCGCTCTCAGCTCCATTTTTGTATTTTCCAGGAATGACGTGACGCAGACAAAATGGCATTGTGGGAACCGCCCAGTGGGCTTCAATTCAGCTCTTCAGAAACCTACGGGTGATGGCATAGAGGGTTTGTCTATTATATATAGTCAATGTAACTGTAGTCTGATTATAGTACACATACATGTTTTCAAGAACTCTTGTTTGCCATGTTCAGGCACGTATGTGATGGAGAAAAATGCTGAAAATAACTTCTACCACCAGTAATGCCTATGATTCTATTGTTTGTTCAATAGATTTTGTTTGTATTAGAAACTTCCAAAACACTTTTAATAAACTGATAATATTGTTTGTACCTTTATTAACACATTGTGTTAACACTTGCTAAAAAACACTTCAAAACTAATTACGATAATAAACTCTCATAGCACGTTATCCCAGTTCAGACTGGATGTGGCCTGTAGTAAGGAAGTCTGGAACTGTTCACCCACTAACAGGCTGATTTGCTACAGACCAACCCAGTATGGAGGTGCACATGTGTTCAGAACCATCACACAGCAATCACTTCCTCAGCTGTGAAAGCTCATCTTAACTGCTTGTTGCAGACACTCGCTCGTCTCACACCAGAAGGTTTAACAGTTTGTCCACAGTTCCAAACAGTAAACATTCAGGAGTGGAATAAATAACACAAACAAGGCAGGAATAAACTAGTAAACAACAGACCAGATTCCAGTGTGCAAAATAAGAGTCTAATTAAGGGCGATGATGGCAGGCAGGCATCTGCAGACAGAATACTAATGTGGAGCAGCAGCAGAGGGAGTCAGGAAACATAAGAACATTTTGATTTATGATTCCTTCAGTTTTGAGTCAAAGACACAAAAACAAATTGAAAACAAAAGAATAACAAGGAACATTTCTGTCAGGACCATGAATAAACTGGATGTTTGTGTTAAACAGCAAGATCTCTCTCTGAACTGGGTCTGTGTGTTTTTGTAGGAGAAGCTTAAACTCAGCATGATCCCAAAAAGTCACCAGATCACAGGCCTTCCATCCTCCATGCTGGCTCATTTACACGTTGTTTGAGAAGAGAGTGTGTTAAACACACACACACCCACACACACACACACGCACGCACGCACGCACACACACACACACACACACACACAATATTTTGGGAACAGGAGGATGTTGCATCATTTGATAAAAATGAAAACTATCAACCTAAAGATGTCTTAGTTTAAAGTCAGTGATAAACCTCAGACCAGTTAGCTGAAAAGTCCCTGCAGCACATCTAAATGGTCCTCAGTAACGTGCATTACCCCCTTGTGCTTGTCAGGGTTTGAGTATTATTTGAGCTTTGGGGATATTAATTAATTGCTCCCTCTGGTAAACAAGCCTCTCGTTGTTATAGTTACAGATGTTTATGTTTATTCATTTTTCAGAGACTCAATTTGGCCTTTATTTGGTTAGTGGGGGGCAGGGGTGGACTGGGGCGATAACTCAGCCCTGGAATATGTCCATCTATCCGGCTGTGTAATTAGCGGCGCTGTCGGAAGAGCCCTCTGTTTTAGCTTCTCCGAGCGGGTAGGAGGAGGCTGGTCGTTGCTGCAGTTTGCTTGATCCTCCGACGGGGATCTCCGAGTGGGGGGACAACGGCCCGGAGCGAATCCACCGGCCCAAGAGCACACCGGTCGTTCTGGGATTCTCCAGAACTCACAGATTGCCAGTCTGCCTCTGGTGGTGGGAACCGTAGCGCTCCGGAGAAAACACACGCACGCAGGGAACAAATTAACACCACACAGAAATACCACAGCTGGAATTTGAACCAGCAAACTTCTTGCTGCGAGGCAACAGTGCTACCAACTGCTTCACCATGCAGCCATATCAGAGGAAGTGGCCAAAAAAATAGAAAAAGTAAAAGCAAAAGTCCTCTTTGCAGCACAGCATCCCAAGGAGAATGATAAATAATACATTGAATGTGAAAAATAAAGGAGAAACGCTCCAAAATCAGCTTGTAACATATAAGAGCTGCTGCAACAAGCTGCCCGTAACCTATCCTCCAACATGTGAGTGGTGTCGTCCCAAGATGCAGGTGCAGGAGTTAAGGTACGTTTTAGGAAGTCGGAGGTCATGTTTAATGAGGAGTCTGAGTCATCAAAGTCCATCTGGAGCTTCACAGGTTCAGAACTTGACCACGGTCAGGTGTTAAAAGTAGTTAGTGATCCTGGTGGTGTCAGATAATAAATATGAAGCAGACGGCAAATCCTAGCAGAGCAGCTGGACTGGTTCAGGACCTGGGACTGAGTGTTCTGTAGGACCAGAAGGATGAGAATGTTTAGCGTTACGGTTTGGGTTAAATTAAATCAGGATAGCTCTGAATCTGTTCTGACTCTGCTCTAACAGGAGTGGCTCTGATTGTTCCGTGTTGTCTTTAAGCTTTAGCATATGCCTACTTCATCAGCTTCAGCTCACAGCTGCTTCAGAGTCCTAGTTAGGCTACACCCTGCAGTGGAGTCAGGGAGGCGGGGGGCAGGGACTGGTCCCAGGGATGGAGGACAGGCAGCTGTGCTTCTGTCTTTTCACTAAGAACCCCCGAAGAGATGTCCGCCCTAATTAATTCACTCCAGCTGCACACCATCTTCCAGGTTAGACACACCTGGGCCTAGTGTTCCCACGCTACCGGTACCAACAGACTCCATGGTTGTAGAAACACTGAAGTGGAATCTCTTAGACAATAGAGTTGGAGATAGACTGCAGTATGTCAGTATGTCCGTTCTCTGCTTTCGTGCTGAATTTCTGCTCTTCTTTACAAGATTTGCTTTAGCAATCCGGGTCCACTGCAGCTTCTGTTCAGCCAGTCACAGATCCCCTCGTCTTGATGGGTCTACAGCCAGAGTACTGGTCCTGAGTCTCATATCAAACAAGTCATGAATTAATTGTGCTAAATCTTCTCAAAACTATTAGCTTGTTCTTTAAAGAATGTTTTATTGACAACCACTGAGATGGGACAAATGTAGCATCAACTAATACGCTCATGCTGTAGATCTGCAGGTTTAGTTCAGTGATCCTCCTAAGATCCTGGTTCTGGATTTTAAGGCCTTACATGGACAAGCACCATCATACATTGGTGATCTTCTCAGTCCCTACACCCCCAGCAGCTCCCTGAGGTCCAGTGATCAAAGCCTACTGGTTGTGCAGCGCACCAGGCTAAAGACCAAAGGTGACAGATCATTTGCTGCTTCACATTGGCGACCAGGATGGATAAAACAGAGGACTTTCTGGCTTTCTCGCTGCGTTTGGGCAGAATGGGAACCCCGAAAGGTAAGAATATATTTTTCGGGTTCCATTCGGCCCTGCACGCTGCCACAGACCTACATCCCTGTTTTAATTTTAAAAAAACTTTATTTTTCTGAGAGGGGTGGTCAGAGATGGAGAAGCTCACAGATGTGTTGTGCTTGACAACTAGAAATCCTGTTGTAAAAGTGACTTTCTGCACAGTAATCTGGCAGCAGCTGCAGGGTCTTTTGGTCTAAATGCCTAGGTGAATGTCTTTGGACTTTACGTTCACACAAGAAGCGGGAGCTTTAGGGTCCCTGGCTGAATTGAGCCAGTCAGGCGTAGCGCTGATATATAGAGATAAGGCTTTGACCGGTTTGTTTCTACCCCGGGCGTAGTGTTGAATTTATGTGAGGGTGTTCTCACAATGTTTTGGCAAAGCAGAAGTTTTAAGGTGTTTATTTTGTGATTGGTAGGACATTGTGTGTGTGTGCGTGCGTGTGTGTGTGTGCGTGCGTGTGTGTGGGGGTGTGGGGGTGTGCGTGTGTGTGTTCACAGCGTGTGCGTAAACCCTTGTGAAGCAATTGGGTTTATTACCAATCAAGTTACAGTCTATGGTTAACCTATAATCATAAATTTTATTATACCATGGTATTCCTTCAGATCATGATTTTGTGTTTTTCATTTATTGTTTAAGGTCTATAGTCACCCAGTTGATCCACGTATCACATCTCTTATGGTTTTTAGTAAGAAGGCATTTAGTGGATTGTGTTGCTCTGTTATCTCATTGTTACCCACGTATGCAAGTCCTCACAGGGATTGTGAGCATGAGGTGATTTGTACCCAAGGGGGAAACTCCACCTGCCCAAGTGAAGCCAACATGGAAGTGACAAAAATTGCAATTCCTCCCTCAGCCACTAGGGGCTGGCACCAGGAAGGAGCAAGTTCCCATTTACTCCCATGTTAAAAATGCCAACTTCACATCAGACATAACCATGTTTACAGCCTTGTGCAAAAGACCATTTTAGGTTTAATAGGTCATGTTTATTTTTTGTAACTCATCCGTTTAGATGTAAAAGATGGCGGTGGTGGGAAGTCCCCCCGGGCTTCAATTCAGCTCTATGGATGACGTTACGGAGGCTCTGTCCATATTATATATACAGAGCAACCAGTGACTCCAGCCCCCTAGCCAATCAGTGACCAACACTCACTAAAGTAACGTTCTCGGCTCAGCTCAGCACACTTGTAAACACAACAAAAAAAGTACTAAAAAGTGGCAACCATGAACCGTTACTGATGGAAATGCCACCCAATCGAACCGAATAGCACGGACTATTGGAAAGCCCCTAATAGCGAGACTAAAACAGGAGAACTTCCTCTCCACTGAGGAGTAAATCACTTTTCTTTGTTCTGTGTTTTTAGACTCAGACTCTGAGTCACTGGAACAAAGGTCCCAGCTGTCCTCTAATGAGGGATTATCAGATTATAACTTTTCTGCTTGGATTAATGCACCAGGTTCAAGTGAGTGTGGTCTAGAGCTGTCAGAGGTTTCAGACACACACCATTGTGTACTTATACTGTTCAGAATGGTTCCTGAAATAATCCACATGACCCCTAAAGGTCAACACCTATGGTATGTTATTTCCCTCTATTAGGACTGCAGTGATTAGTCAACATTATCAATGGTGTCAACTACACACATCATTAAAAGATTTATATTATCATGTCAACACATCATAAAACTGGACTTCACACTTGTTTTTTTATAACTGCAGTGTGGTACATGACCTCTGGGGGCAGTGTTGTTGTTTGACTGCACACAGCCCCACCAGAGAAGAACGTCTTCGGAGAAGATGTTGGGTGTAATGGTGAATCAGACAGAGGATGAAATAAACTTTTTAATGCTGTTTGTTCTGCGATATTAATATCAAGGTCTGAATCAGGATTGTTGAGTGGAGATTAATCCAGTTGTGTTTGCTGATGAATTTGTTGTTCTAGTAAATAGGAGGAGCTGCAGATACACTCTATGTAAACACAGTCTACACAATTGTATACAGGAGTCCTATGACATAATGGTACATCCATCGACATATAAATAGGTACATCAGACGTTACCATGGAAACACATTTGCGTGTTTAACTAAAGCAGCCCTATGACATCATGATACAATGGAAGCACATTCTGTGTTTGAATAATGGCGCTCTATGACATTATCGTACATCAAATGTTGGCATGTAAACATGTGGAACACATTGAAATGCATTCTGCAACGATTTAGTTTTTTTACAGAGCTGATTTATTCCCACTCAGCCCTCCAGACATGATTGTATCATTACATGTGCAATATTAAGGGTGAACTCAGGTCAGATGAATTCTTATAGGTTGATTGGTGCCTCTGCACAGTGCAACCTATTTTCCATCCCAAAATATCAGCTGGTAATACTGTCAGATTCCTAAGTAAACATGTTGTTCATAGGCAGAAAGCAGCAGAATGATGGTTAGGTGAGTTGAGTGTGAACTGTGGCAAAACAAGCACCACTCCTGGTTTATAAATACACTCATAAGGAAACCTGCCCCATCTTCAGATTACCACCTTCAAATGAAAGCACAAAAACAAGCGTGAAGGAAAAAACAGAGGGATTATGGGATGGAGGACGAGACTATGGACCAGAGTACTCACCATCCTCCAAGGGGACGTAGATGTTCAGGTAAAGACAGTCCTCACTCTGCTCCTGGACATACGTTACCACTGTATCCAAGTTGGCAGTGAACCAGACCGGGAGCATGTCGTTCAGTAAAAAACGGTCCTCTAAGAACTGAGGGCAAACTGGAGCAAAGTGAGTAGCATTCCTGATTCCGGGCCAGGACATGGGTGGTTCTGGTGGCTGGAACCTCCGTTCTCCCGTTGGAGCCAGTGCATATGGAATTCCTAAATACTGCTCCACTGGTCCCAGGATCTCATTAGGTAATGTGACTTTCACCCCTCGTAATTTCCCATAGTTGGTGGTGACTACAGGATGCTGCTGGGTCCGGACAGAGGCCACACATAAGGACAGCAGTGCGACCCAGAGCACTAGGCCAGCCGTGGTCCTGGAGAAACACATCCATGAAGAGCCCTCTAGAGCTGGCATGATGCTTCTGTGCTGAGCAGGACTCTGACAGGCTGTCCTTCTGGTCCACCTCCCCTGCCCTCCCCCAAGCTGTGGTGAAATGCTCCTCAGGCTGAGCGCTGAGTCAAAGAGCTCCGTCCAAACGAGGCAGGTTTCTCAGAGCTCCCCATCTTTAGAGAGCACATGAAGATAAAGGCCCTCGGGCCTCTCGGGTCCTTAAGGCTCCCTTAGGTCATTCGGGTCTCTCAGTTCTCCTGGTATTCTGAGCAAAGTGAACTCCAGCTGTGTGGGAGATCCTGAAAGAACAACACAAACATGTCAGGTATCTACTCAAACACCAATACTGCTCCATGTTGCTCCAGGTTTCTGGTCCAGTCTGCTGTAGGATTAGTCAGTCATGCACCACTCTGATTCACCCAAAGGTTAGCAGCTTGGCGTTGATCAGTACAGAAACTAAGGGGCCAACCAATGTGAACGATGGTTCAAGCCCATGTTGGGTATAATAAAACAGGTGAGGTCATCTGAAACCACCACACCCTTAGATTAACATTAAGGACATTTCTTATAACATGTTTAAAAACATAAACACTTTAGTCTGTGGAGGACTGAGGCCCTGAAGAGACCCTGTAAACCCAAAGAACACATTCAGTCACACAGTAAAATGGACACAATGTTAGCACATGAATCTGAACACACACCCACACAGATCCTCACACACGTGCTCACTCACCCACACACACTTAGTGCCTGAGAGCTTGTTAGGAGAGAGCGAGCAGGTATTTGCTCCTGCTACTATATATGGTAAAAATTACATCATTAGGAACACAATCCCTCAGAGCTCTAACTGAAAGCCAAAGGCCTCAAAGAAGTGGAGAAATGAGGAGATGTGAGTTTTAGACTTTTCATTTGAGTAGAATGAAAATTATGATTCAAATGGGTAGCAATGTGCAAATCTGTGTGCATGTGCTCCAGTTTCCTCCCAGAGTCTAGAAACTTTTATGTTTGCTTCACTAGCGACTATAACTTATCCCTATAGGTGTGAGTTGGTGTGATGCTGGTTGTTTGTCTCATTTGTCTCTATGTGTCCACCCAAGGTAGGGCTGATCCTCTGACCCAGATTTGGCAATCCACCCATGAACCATGCTCGTTTGCCTCCCGCCTCTCTGCCTCCACCAGTCAGGTTTAGAGACAGTCAAACAGGCTGCAAGTCTAGCTGATGTCAGTCTCAGAGTCCTGCAGGCCACCTGTGTGGTTCTGCAGCACCTCTTCAACATTAGCCTGACCCAGGAGAAGGTTCCAGTGGAGTGGAAGACATCCTGCCTTGTTCCAGTTCCTAAGCCTGATTTATGCTTCTCCATCAGCTTGAGTATGGAGAAAAGCACACTCATTGATGGAGATGTTTCCCCTTCGGACTACACTGTCACCTGGGGAGTGTTGCAAAGCAATTCCCTGCCAGGACAACAGAAGGCGTATCACCTTTCTGGGGTTATTCTGCAACCATTGCATTCATGTATCCGGTCCACAATAGTGTGTTTATATCGTGTT
>SSNS01000238.1:217399-329899 GCA_006937985.1 Aphyosemion australe | reverse complement strand
TTTGGTTTTGAACAAGATAAAGTCTTTAGCGTGAACGAGCAGCACCATCCCACAGAAACAAAACACAATGGAAGTGCTGCTCTTTGTAAAGAGAGCTTCTCTACTTGTAAATGTGTCTCTGATAAAGTCAGACAGCTAACGGTGTTCAGAATAACTCGGTGTGTTCTGATAAAGCGTCCTTCACATCATGGCCCAGCCCAGCCAGAATGCTGATGGGCTCTCGCTGGCAGCAGACACACAGGAGACTCCCACCAATGTACTCACTCTTAATAATTATATGAGATAAGTCTTATGAATATCAATGAAGTCGTTTGCATTTCAATCATCATAAAATGACTCTGTCAGTGAGACGTTGTCCTCCGACTCTAAAATGTCAGAGACGTTTGAACGGCTGATAATTAACCACAGAACTAGAATGTTAAACTCACTGATTCCAGTTAAACCCGTTTATGGGATTTATTGTTGTGGTTTATAGAGACTGGACTTACTTTTAGGACAACAGTTGAGTTTTACAGATTTGTAGAAAGAACTGAGATGGTCTCAGAGTTCTGTCTGTACAAAGGAGGGTCAGGATTAGGAATTATTGTTATGGCGTTAGGATTACAGGTTCAGATTATGGAGCAGGACTGGGTTAAATTTATAGGTTTAAATCATTGGTGTGAATAATTGGTAAAGATTATAAAACAGAATTATGGGTCACAGGTACGAGTTAGGATTATAGGACACGGTTCTGGGTTAGGATTATGGTTTAGAGTGAGAGGACTTCATTATGGAATAGGTTAAAAGAGCGGGACACTTGTTTTATCAGTACATTTGCAGTGGTCTCTAGTAGGAATGAATGTCTTGTAAGTGGTACTCCGGGGAAGAAAAACACCTGTGGACAATTTCTCGAACCTAAAAGTTGCACACATCACTGAGCTTCAGACGGCAGGTTATATTTGGACATCTCGCTCCAGATTGGATAACAGCAACACGACTCTACCACTGACTTGCAACACTGATGTTTTATCTCAACAAATAACACAAGCCTGGAGGAGTTCTGCTGTGTGGTGGAGTGGCTATGCTAATGGCTAGCTTAAACTAGCTGCTGCTAATTCCTGGATGTTAAAACAACAGCCTTCCCCGTCGTGAGTCTAGATGGGTGAGTCCATGAATGTTAAGTGACAGTGTGACGTAGATCTGTCAGGATTTTCTAATCCTAGAGTTTCACCGTCTATTTTCTATCAGAAGCTAATGCAGGAGATAGGTGTAGGAGAATATTTTCATGTTCAGCCTGCATGAAAAACTTAGAGTGACTGATTATAATCAGAAATAATAATAAAAAATTGTTTTTTAGTCAACCACACCTTTAACATTATGGATTAGGATTTTAGGACTTTCTGGTTCCGATCACATTTTTTTGCTCCCGATCCGAGTCCGAGTCATTTGATTTTGAGTATCTGCCGATACCGAGTCACGATCCGATACTTTAGCAAAGCATTAAAATAAGAAGAAATGAAGGGAAAACACGTCCAAGTTGTCCTTTAATTTTTTTATTATTATTTAGGTATGGCTTTCTTTGTGTATTTATGTCATTTCCTTAGTTTATCTGCCAAAAACATCACTTGTTTAGGAAGTACATTAATAAAAAACGTGTTAATATTATGAATAAATTTAAAAGTAGCTGAGATGCTCATATTTCAAATTGTTCACGTCCTCATTATGCGGCTGTGGAGTGATGCGCGTTTCCGTGACCGGGAGGCAACGTGTGTTAACAACACGTTTTCCTGTTGTTTGCTGGTTGAAATCACGCAAAAATTTCACGCGTAAAGTTTGTGTTGTTGACGCGTTGATTGCTCGTTAAAAACGTGTACTTTTCGTGTGAGAGTCGCACGTAATGTTGCGCGTTTGTGGCACACTTTGGGTTCCATAGACACTTGTGACACAGCAGGCTTTCCCCACAGCACCACGAAGCTACCAGCGTGTTCAGCTCAGATGCTGCAGAACGAGAAACTCCGAAGTTTTGTTGTCTGCAATTCCTCTGTTTATTAACGTAATTTTCACTGTTGGCTGGCTCCGTGTTTTTGTTAGAGATGCCGCTGTGAACTGGGACTTAACCCAGACCGATGGTTCGCTGTGGCGACGCCTGAAGGGAAAAAAGCCGAAGGAGAAAGTATTTCGTTTTGAAGGCTGCTTATCATGCAGCCGTCTTTTCCAGCATGTTGAATGCCCAGTATGCACACATTACAAGTGGCTGTTACACTGCCTTTGCTGTCCGGTTTAAAATACCACCAACATACAGATATTTTAGTTCTCCTGTGGAGACAAGTTAGCTCTGCGTTAGCCTGCTAGCTGACAGCTGTATGAATCCCCACCTGCCGTACATTGTGTGACGTAATGGTGTTGTTTTAGGCCAAGAAAAAAATAATATTGATATGGAGGAACTTGTTAAGATATCAGAATGCATTTAAAATGTCATATTTGTTGTTTTATAAGGTTAAATCCGATCTTTTTCAACCGATTCCGAGTCTTTTGAAAGTCACGTGATCGGGCCCGATTTCCGATCACGTGATCGGATCGGAGCATCCATAGTTGTTTCTATGACAAAAACACTACCTTTAACGTTTTTGTTATAAAAAATCAACCGATAGTGCAGGTGGATCACAGCCAGGACTAATGTATGCCATACTCACGCCACATAGAGAAAAAAATTAGGAAAAAAAGGCTAAATGCATGCAGTTCTCACAAGCTCATGGCCGACGTGTCACTGCATCAGTTTAAACTTTGGGGTTCTGATGGTGAGGATTATAAAACAGGGTTGTGAGCTAGGATTATAGAAAACAGTTATTTTTTTTTGGATTATGATCTAAATTACAGAAACAGCAAACATCTAACAATTTTGTCCCTAGGTTACCTTGCTGGGATTCAATCTGCTTAAGATGTTTCTAATTGAGATAATATTCACATAAAATCAGGTTGTTTAACAGAAAAAGGTAAAAATCTAGATTACACCGATCTCAATTCCTGCAATCGAGTAACAAGTCAGTAAATCATAAACAGGTTCTGAATCAAACCCAAGTACACACACTCCATTCACATTTAAATTCACATTAGATTAAATGATATGCCAGTTTAGCAGCCAGAACCAGTTAATTAGAGCTCATCTTTTTAAAAGGTAGCCTAGCAAAGGAAACATCTAGCTGCATATGAGTCTGCAGTTTGATCTGGTCTCCATCTGCAGCCTGCAGGGACAATCACAGCTCTTTTTCAGGAAAGTGTATTTAATTTAAATCTTATCACACGTTTTGACCCAGGCAATTAAAAGTGACTTGAAATATTATCTCGTCAGGATAATTTACAGCTTCTGTGCACTAGAAAGACGCAGAATATTGATGCAGGAGCTCCCAGTCCTGATCACTGACTCATAACAGTCTTCACTCATCTAATTCCCAGCCATCCCACTAGTTCTGTTTTCCTGCAGCACTGGAAACCAGTCGACTCAGCAGTTTTTCTCCAGGCTTCCGTACACTACACCACCTTCAGGAACATGCAGAAGCTCACTGCCGTGTCTTCTCACACCACCACCATCTAAAAGCCTTGAAATAAAAACCAACGCACCTGTAACACACTCCCATAACTCTACTTTGTTGCAGAGAAAGCACCAGAAGGCTCTAGACTTTTTAATAAACACAAGTTTTGTGTAAACACTTGGTGCTACCGTTTAGCTCCCCCTGGTGTTTAACCTAAAACATCTGCGTTCTAATGCATACTAATGTACTTTATGGATTTTCTTGTAGCTCTATGCTGTTAATAAAACTTCACATTGTGTGTATTGACAAATACCACAGAGAAGGGCCCTCTGATTCACCACAGGCACCATTGATTAACAGAGTGAAGTGATATAAACAGTGGCAGGGTTTAACAGAGCCATCTACACACTCAGGTCTGGCCTGCTGGTTAGACCCGTGGTCAACCTAATGGTTGACTTGATGACTTGCGTGGTGCTTGCCTCGATGGTTGACCCAGCAGTTGCCTTAGATCTGGTTCACACGGCAAGATTTTGAAATTGTTGAAGAATTTTCAAAACATGAAAGGTCCATGGCTTTAAAAAGTCACAGATGTAAGAGTGGTGTCTTTTGTCTTCAGGGCACACCACACACACACACACACACACACACACTGCGATACCAGGCCAAGACAATCCAACATGTTGAATATTCTCTATTTGTGAGTTGTCTACATGTACTTCTGAGCAAACCAGAGCACTCTAAACACATCACACATGGCAGGAATATATGCTAACATAACTTTAGAGCCAATAGAGAAATTGAAGGGGCTTTAGCCCTGCAAACAGTCAATGTTGCATGGACGTGTAGATCTTGTCTATATTGAGTCTGTCGGTCCAGACCACGTCTGTAGGACGTCCTAACTAGGTCTTTGAACACTAGGAGGATTGTCCAAAGGAGAGGATAGGTTCAAAATCATCATGCTGTGTGAACCAGGCCTCAGGTGTTGGCTTGTTACTTGGCTCTTTGGTCAGCCTGGTGGTTGGCCCATTGGTTGCCTCTATTGTTGGCCTGGTGGTAAACATGGTGATTGGCCAGCGGCTTAGTGCCTCACAACCCACATGAACAAAAAGGTAGAATTATTTAAATTCTTGAGGGGTTTGAAGATCTGAAACTGGTTCATAATTATTCTAGTATTTTATCCCAGCACACATCCTTTCATCGCCCAAAGCATCCGTGATGCTTTTTGTTGTTTCTATTTGACAGAGTGAAACTCTGGTGCATAGCTAACAACAGGCAGTTGTTCTCTGACTTAGAAAAATGTAAAACCTGATCCAAATCCCCTCTAACACAGGCTGAATTATTATTCTAAAGCTCAGCACTGATAAAAACAACTGTTCAACAAATAAATGTTGGATGTGCTCCTGTGGGAAGCTCCAGGGAGAACGTCTTCAGTCCATAATGAGAGAACAACTTCTTTTTCTGGGATGTCACACCGCAACACACTTGTTCTCATCCCAGAATACACAACCCACTGTCCTGTCAGAGTGTCTGATAGGAACTCAGCCACAGTTAGTCACAGAGACAACCGTGTCTGGAAACCATTCAACTACACATTTATCTATGAAAACAGACGATGATAACCTACCAAGGGTTAGACCAGGGACTTACAACGTCAGAATAACATGTGATGGTAATAATAGTATTTAATATTCCAGGAATATTCTTGTGATAAACACTCCATTAACAATAGTACATTGATCACTATCACTGTGGGGGTCTAGGGCCGTGAGTGCCCTCAAGTTTATATGAATGTAGGTCTTGAATCCAAAGCACTTGAATATATGAGCCTATATTTGACTACAGTGCAGCCAGTCCTTTAGGTATTGGTATTCAGCAAATTTATTTTGTGATATTAATAAATAAGCTGTGTTTCCACTACGGGAGTTCTGGGAAATCTCTGGGAGGGGAAATTGACAGGAGATACGATGGCTCGACCCTCTCAGCTGTTGTGTCTCCATACAAATTCAGCCCTTTCAGGACTTTACTAAAACGTCAGCATATCATGACTGCTTCAGCAGTGAGTGATGTCACTGATCAGTGCTAAAAAGTGTCCATGGACATTAATACTTTAAAAGTTTTATTCTGTCAAAGTGTGCCATAATGTAATCCATTCAAAGGACCAGGAGAGCTGCTGTGTGATGTAAAATGTGGTGTTCGATGACCAGAACAAGAATTACATTGGGGGGGGGTTCTGCTGCCTTTCTTCGGTGTTGGGAGCTTGGAGTGTTGTTAGCGTCACCAGCAACTCTTCCAATTTTATGAATGCTGGTTGTTCTGGGCGATATCCTACTGGGTTAAATGGTAAAATGGTAAATGACCTGTATTTGTATAGCGCCTTCTTAGGATTCTACAACCCCCCAAGGTGCTTCACTACACAATCAGTCATCCACCCATCCACCTCACACGCTGGTGGGGATGAGCTACAATATAGCTACAGCTGCCCTGGGGCGCACTGACAGAGGCAGGACCTGCCGTGCACTGGCGTCACGGGTCCCTCCGACCACCACCAGCAGGCAAGGCGGGTTAAGTGTCATGCCCAAGGACACAACAGCAGCATTCTATGGGGGGAGCCTGGATCGAGCCTGCAACCTTCCGATTACTGGACAACCCGCTCTACCTCCTGAGCTACTGCTGCCCCGTGGTTACAACCAGTCAGCATGAGTTAACCACAAGTCTCGCTTTATTCCATGTAGCTACCCCCAGCACGATAGAATAGTTTATAGGACCATTTCCAGGAACCAACTCCGTTGGTTCCTGAAAATGGTCCTTTTGATTGGCCCACTCAAGTGGAGACACGCACATGCCGTGAAGTTCCAGTAAAATTACCCTGAAGTTCTGATAGTGGAAACACACCTATAAACTATTCTATCGTGCTGGGGACTAATCCAAATCATTTTAATAAACTTTCATAAGAAACGTTCAAACACAAAATTCCAAAAAACTAACCGAAATAAATAAAAACATGCAGCACTTAAATGGGTCACAGTTCACAATAACAAGTTAAATACTAGAGCTGTGTCCCTCTGGTCTGTGACCAATACTGTTAGGGTTGTAACAAGTCCATTAAACTACGTTATTCTCCCATGTTTACCAATGAAATCCCATTTTGAATCAATACAGCACAGGCTGAGTCCTCACGCAGCACCAGCTGGTCCATATTCTGTATGAAATGCAGATGGTTGGATGGATTTAATGGTGGGTCAAAGTATTGGGTCAGATACTCCAGATCTGAACCAATCAGAGGCAAGAGAGGGTGGCTTTATTAGCAGAGAGTTAATGAGTCCTAATGTCTTTCTATGGTATGATTATGATGTGTTATCTATTGAAGTCATATTATGTTTTAATAATGATAAGGTAGTGAGCTAGTAATGAAGAAGGGGTAGGATTAAATAAATGTGTTCCTCAACCCACTCCTTTATGAGCATGGCAACCTGTTATCTTTTGTTTTGTTTTTTTGTTTTTCCTAATGTTTTCTTTTTTATATTGTGTTTTCTATTATTTTATGCTGGATAAATATGTTCAAAATAAACTAAACTAGTGACAGACATGAGACAGCAGGCGTTTTCAGGTGACAAAGATGGTGGCTCTAACAGGAGCTGATTCAGTGATGTCCGCTTATTAATCTCCTCCACGAGTCACTGATTAGTTCTATTGATTATGTGTCTGATCATTAATTATCAAACAACTTCAGATAAATTCATCATCACATCCCAAACTCTCTACTAGGGTCTGAATTTGGTCCTAAAGCAGATGTTCAGTCTAGATTAGACATGATATGTTTATTAAAAAGTTGTAAATGTTGGATATGCAAGCTGAGGTAAGACACAAATCAAAACAGTCTTTATTCAACATTTATAATAATAATAATAATAAACATTTAATTTTACTTGTTAAGATATTAAGAGCTAAAGTGACTAAACTAATATTTACTCTGATATGTAACAATTTACTTTAGTTATTGATCATTTGTAGTGTAACCTGTTCTTCAGGCCATGATTGCAGTTCTGATTTACCACCACTGTTGTGTCACCTGGAACATGCTGGTTGCTCCTAACTGAGCTTGAATTCTTTTATTTTAATTTTTTAAAAACACATGAGCAGCTAAAACTGGCAACAAATTGATAAGATTCAGTCCTTGATCACAATAAGTAATGATTCATTAACTGTTGTTGCTGATGTTTTCCCTCCTTTTGTTAACACACGCTTGTATGCTCCGGATCATCATCAGCTGTGCTAGAAGCAGGAGTTTGCTGCTCCGGAGCATACAGGCGTGTGTTAACAAAAGGAGGAAAGGCATCAGCAACAACCTTAGAGAAGCAGCTGTTGCTGCTCATCAATCTGAGAAAGGTCAAAGGTCATTTGGAATTTTTCTGGCATCCATCACTCTAAGGAGATAAAATGATCCACAAGTGCAAAACAGTCAGACAGCGGGTGATCTGAGAGAACGTCCCAGCAGGAAAAGGTTAAAGATCATGTAGGGTTTGTCTGGATGTGTCTCGTCTCTCTAAAAGAAGACCAAGAGATGTTTACCCATGATGCACTGCAGCATTGTAGGGGATCCCAGCTGTCAGCACGGTGGTGGAGGGCTCATGGTTTGGACTCTTTGAGAGTCTAGTTTGGGTCCAGCCATCTGAGACATGAAGTTTGGACCAAACGGGTTTGAAACAGAACAATGATGTAAACACAGTAGCAGATCTAGGTTAAGGTGACGTTCTCTGCACTGATCAGGTGGATCTACCATGGTAGGAGTCTATAGCTTCCTGTGGAGAACTTCCTGAGACCACTGGGAGAGCAGACCCAGGACTAACACAGTAGCAGTGGGAAGTTTGGACACAGTGGTTCGCTAGAATGAAGGGACAGGCGCGTCCAGACCTTTGACTGATACTGTAGAATGAGAACATCATAGAGGTCAAACCAAAACCTCCTCAACAAGATGACAGGTTATTGATTATTAATGCAAAAAGACTGAGCTAAGCAGTCAGGTGACATCAGATCAGAAAGATCCATAAAACCTCTACAGGCCGAGAGGACAGAATGCTGATGCTGGTAGTGGTCTCATAGGAAGTGGGACAGGAGACAGCTGTCCACCAGTGGGACACTAGAGTCCACTACAGCCTTTAGCAGGTGTCCAACCTCCACCAACACCCCTCCTACAGAACGTGCCTCCATCACTCCAGACTGTTAGAGGACCTTCATCCTAGTTACGCGCGCGCGCACGCACGCGCACACACACACCTGTAAGTCTGAACATCACTTCTCGGATCCAGACCTCCACACCCCCATCTTGTGGTGGTTCTGTTCGGCTCGCTTCAGGCTCCAAGCAGAACCTGTTTGGTTGTGATGGAGAACCCTTCTGTTTCTGACTAACGCTCTCTCAGCCAGGAGGACCCGGTTCTGTGGGTTCTGTTCAGAACCAGGTACCTGTCTGCAGTGTCGCATCGGTCCGCTCACAGAGCTGTTGCTCCGGTACCGAGTTCGTTTAAAGCGCGGTGCCGCTCGGATAAATCATGCTGTCTTATCCTGCTCTCTCAAACAGAACCTGAACTCAGACTGCTGCATCGTTAACACACACACACACACACACACACACACACACACACACACACACTTATTTTGAACTGCCAGTCTGCAGGTTGGTGAGTGGTTCTGTTAGAACCGGGCCAGAACAAGCAGCTCTCCTGGACCCAACCTGTTCCCTTCCGCCGCCTCAGACTCACCTCAGTCCGGTTCTGCTGCTCCGCTGTGCTGCGGGTTTAAATCCCAGTCCGGTCCGGACTCCTAGTGCGCAGCATGAAAACAAACCCCAAACCCGTCCTGGTCCGGTTCTGTTCTACAATCCACAGTAAAGTGCAGTCCGACCGTGTGTGTTCTGGAAGAAGCCCAAGTCCTCGTGCTGGTTTCTGTCTGGATGTGTGTATGAGAGTGTGTGTGAAAGAGTGTGTGAGGTGTTTCTGTGAGTCACTGCAGAGGCGCTGAGCGCTGCTCCATCTAATTGCTCTCATAGCGCGAGCGGATTGCGCGTGCAAGATTAGTGACAGAGAAACCAGGTCTCTCTCTCTCTGTCTCCCCCATCACTCTCTCTCTGCTGCGTTCCTATTGGACGGTACCGGATGAAATTTACTGAGCCTGCAGCCAATAGTCTGCCGCATCCTCTCCATCAGCCGTGGAACCAGCCGGCCAGTGGACCGGCACGGCACGCATCTGCTTTGGACCAGTTCGCTTCAGACCTGTTTAGGGAAACCGTTCAGGTGGACACAATAGTTTAGGGGACAGGTATGGGGGACACGGTAAGACAGGTATGCGGACTTATCCTACCAAAATAAAAGCTGGGTGAGGAGATCCTGTATCATTATTTGATCAGTTTACCCTTTTACGTTTAGATTTTCATCCTACATATTTTGATTTAAATAAACTTAAATGGTTCCTTGTTGAACAGCAACTGATTAAATAAAACTGAAAAAAAAAAACCTGAACAAACACCCCAAATGCCTAAAACTCTTCAACAATACACCCCAATGAATGCAGCTGCTGCTCTCTCTGCAAAGGTAACATTAACCTCTGCAGTCAGATTTACAGTAACTAGTTAGCATGTTAGTCTGAAGTTGAAACATTCAGAAATCAACCTTCTTTTCTTCCCTCACTTAGGAATCTTCTTTATTGATGTAGCTGTGTTTGAATAAATGGAGAGATTAACTAAAAGAATCAGACAGTTTAAATCTGATAATGACAGCACAGACAGTGACTGTTGTGGACATGTGGACATACCCCGGAGTCTCCAAGTGGACATGTAGGACACCACATATAAAAACACACTATTTAGAAATTTACAATTTCAGTTCCTCACATGTTAATGTCATTGTTGTCTGCAGCAGTCTGTCCCTGAGCTAGGAGCATTGCATCTAGGGCTGGAGAAGGATATCTGCTACTGGTGGTCAATTCTTCATCTGGCTCTACTCAATCTAACATCTCATCCAGAGGTGCCCAATCCTGGTCCTGGAGGGTCGGTATCCAGCATGTTTTTGTTGTTTCCTGCTTCAACACACTTGAATCACCTGTCCATCAAGCTCTGCACAAGCCTGCTGATTGGAATCAGGTGTGTTGAAACAGAGTTCAAACTAAAACATGCTGGATACAGGCTCTCCAGGACCAGGATTGAGCACCTTTGATCTGATCTCTGAAATGACCAAAATGATCAGACTTCATGATGTGAGTTAAAGTCAGGAGTAATGTTGTCAAAACACTGCCTGGCCAAAAAAAAAAACACCAAAAAAACGGTCACACACTCTAATCTAATTGGAACGCCTTTAGCTTTGATCACAGCACACATTCACTGACTGGAATTGTTTCCAGAAGCTTCTGCAATGTCACCAGATTTATTTCCATCCAGTGTTGCCTTAATGTTTCACCAAGATCTTGCATTGATGATGGTAGAGTCTGACCGCTGCACAAAGCCTTCTCCAGCACATCCCAAAGATTCTCAATGGGGTTCAGGTCTGGACTCTGTGGTGGCCAATCCATGTGTGAAAATGATGTCTCATGCTCCCTGAACCACTCTTTCACTATTTGAGCCCGATGAATCCTGGCATTGTCATCTTGGAATATGGCCGTGCCATCAGGGAAGAACACATCCATTGATGGAATAACCTGGTCATTCAGTATATTCAGGTAGTCAGCTGACCTCATTCTTGGAGCACATCCTGTTGCTGAACCTAGACCTGACCAACTGCAGCAACCCCAGATCATAGCCCTGCCCCCACAGGCTTGTACAGTAGGCACTAGGCATGATGGGTGCATCACTTCATCTGCCTCTCTTCTTACCCTGATGCACCCATCACTCTGGAACAGGGTCCATCTGGACTTGGACCAGTTTTTAATTATTGCGTTGGACAGTTCTGAACCCAGTTTTAGTTGTTTCTGCAAACTCCTTAGATGTTTTCTCTGCTTGATGCATGCCAGTGATGTGACCCTTCTCAGACAGACCAACATCTTTTCCACCACCACCAGATGTGTCTTTCTACATGGTTGTTTAAGAAATGAGAAGCAACTCATTGCACCAGTTGGGGGTAAATAACTTGTTGCAGCTGAAAGATAATCACCCATGCAGTAATTATCCAATAGGAGGTCGTGCCTATTTGCTTAGTTAAATCCAGGTGGAGACTTTTTTTTGGCCAGGCAGTGTATTTATGGTACTTAATCACTTGACACATGGTGTAGTGGTGTGTGTTTACATTTTGATGATATTTTAAACTTAAAGTACTAGAGTTAAAGGGAAAAATCATCTTTTCAGTGGTTACAAATTATTATTTAATCAACTTCACCTTCTGGAAGACATTTAACATGAAGATGTTTGTGTTAAGGATCGGTAACATTCTCTGGTTCTTTTTAATATTGGAGTGATGTGAGAGCTGTGACGGTTTTAGTCACACCAGTAATCTCATAGGTCAACGGGGGGGGGGGGGGGGGGGGGGGGGGGGGGGGGGCATTCATCCCAACCAATAGTGAAGACAATCTCAGCCCAGCTGTGACCCAGGGGTCATCTATGCATTCAGAACCAGAAAGCAGCACACTTTAAAAACAGAAATTTAAAAATGTGTTAATTCTCAATAAAACAATTGTCAATGTTAATTAATTTGTTAACATGGTAATGCACAAACTTTTTCTGCCCTTGTAAGAAGGAATAGCCAGTTCACTTATTGGATTAGAAGTCAGATCAAAATTCCTTAAAAAAGGTAAGTTTACCCGATTTCTACATTTCATCAAGGAATATCTATCTGTCTTTAGTTTAGCTTTGCTCAAGGTATCTTTCTGCATTCAGGTAACCTGTTTATTGTTCAGTCAATCAACCAATCAACCAATCAACTAACCAACCAATCAACCAACCAATCAACCAACCAATCAATCATCCAACCAACCAAACAACCAACCAACCAACCAACCAATCAATCAATCAATCAACCAATCAATCAATCAATCAATCAATCAACCAATCAACTAACCAACCAACCAATCAACCAACCAACCAATCAATCAACCAACCAATCAATCAATCAATCATTCAATCAACTAACCAATCGTGTTCGTGTAACACGTTGTACAACCTTCGCGGAAGCCCAAAGTGCTAAACTCTACAATCAATTATAAGGTAAGAAAAAAATGATTAAACATATAAAATCATAAAGACATTTTTGAATAGCAATAAAAAGCCCATTACAAGAGTATCAACAGTAAAACAGCTCAGACTCATGTTCCACTTTGAAAGTTCTCGTCATCACAAGATTCATCATGCAGGTGCTGAATGAAGAAAAAAATCTTACCTACTGAAATTTTATAAATGGTCTGGACTCAACTGGGCAAACTTTGTCCATTGGTTTTGAACTGGAACTGAACTAGACGGTGTTCCTGTTGCCTGAGTCACAGGTGACACTCTGACTCAGGCAACAGGAAGGAGCCAGAACTGCCAGTTGAAAAGTAGAGAATACAACTTTTACTACTTTGTGTATAAATAGGCATCAGACAAAGAGTATTAATCCCACACACAGTCCATTGTACCACATTCTGGACTTTGTAGTGCTGCTTTATTAATGAATGCAGGAACCAGATCCTCCAGGTGTCTTTGTGTTCTGCAGCTTGTATGAGACTTTTCTCTGTGTTACTGGAACATAAAGTTATTGCCAGAAGACAGATTGAGACACTTGTGGTGAAGTCTATGAAAACTGAGCCTAAAGGACCTTTAATTCAGATGAAATTAGGTACAATAGTATGACTGATGTCCCAAAAAGATGAGTAAATATACGAATCTACTAAGAAGTAATGAAAACAGAACATGTTCATTCAATTCTGTAAAAGGGTATTGATCCAGCTGATATAAAAGTCTAGCAATGTCCCTCTTTTGTCCACTTGATGTATTCATCCAACTCTATTTAAGGATACAATTTGTAAGAATTCTACTGTGAAATAATCACAAAACAGTCTGTCACAATCATGCTGGATAAAAAGATTATTCTGAAGCAAATTTCATTCTCAGCAGCTGGGTGGTTGTCAGGTGTTCTCCTTAAAAAAAAAAGAGAAATAACCCACAATTGTATAGCACCTTTCAGAGTCAAAGGACTCAAAAGCATTAAAAAAATAAATAAATAAACGGAAGTGGGACATAGTCACTATTTACACTCTATGAGTAGGTGAGGTTGCCAAATCTGCAGCGAGATAATGCAGCAGCACAAGCATTTGTAATTCAACATCGACAGGCAAAAAGCTCCAGAGTTATTTAAAAAACCAAAGCCAGTAAACAGGAGCGACCCAGAAGTAATTGCTTGTACCCATGCCATGGCATCCTTCTGTTTTCTCTAATATCAGGTGAAGCAGGCTAGAAGCTAACGTTGAGCTAAAAATGTTGACGGTGAATTAGAAGCAAATAGTCGGCTCTAAAAAAATCTCAAACTACTTTTTCATTTACCAACAACTCCTTATTACAGTGGAATTTATGTGTGAAGTGAATAATGAGTCAATCGTGATGTTTTACTTACTTTAATGAATCGTTCAGAACTATAACATCAAGATGGCAAATAACACTTCCTATAATGTCGGAGGCATATTACTATAATAAGTGAAGTAAATGCTCCCTACTGCTAACATCAGTTATTATTACAATGCATTTACCTACTTATCAAATTACTGTGCATGACTCATCTTTGCTTGTCATCTGGAATCTTCTGGTGTTGATCTGTAACACTCCAGGAGAATCTCAGCCACAAACCGGCTTCTCCGCTGTACTCCTAGCTGGACTTGCGAGGTCACAAAATCCCTTGAGACTTCAAAGGTCACAGTGTGGTTATCCGCCATTAAACCAAAAAGAAGGAAATCACATTTGATATCTCTTTTTAATGTCATACATAATGTTGTTCCTCTCCACTGCCAGGATTAAACCCATGAAAAACACACCGTTGCACTTCTTGAAAGATGCAGGGAGTAAATAAGCCGTGAGGTCACACGTATAGATGTAGTCTACATAGATATGAAATCGCATTGCTGCAATAGACTTTTATTTTGAAAATTACTGACATTTTACACTGAAACCGCATGTGATTTCCTGTCTAGCCCAATGTTAAGTGCAAAAATTGACGTGTCCCAGAAGCGGCACGCGGCAAAAATAGAACCCGATCCTATCTTTAGCAGCGCGCCGCTTCTGGGACACGCCTGAAAATTGCCACATTGCTGCTGGTGTGAATCACCCCCACAGACTATAATGGATTCTTTTTGAAGCAGCGACGTTCCGCTGCTGTTCCATCTGCCTCTGATGCTTCCAGTATGAAATAGAGGATAGGTCAATATGCATTCATCTTTTTACATCTAAATTATATTTAATACCCATTGCCTGGAGGAGCACTTCAGAAATGACTATTCGTACTTGCAGTCCATGCAGTTGGTGTTCATGCACACGTCAACTGAGACAACCATGTATACTCAGTGGAAGAAACAAAGGTCTCTTAGACAGGAATGGTTGTATCAGATTCTTTGATGCAGAGAGAGATTTGGATGTTGTAATTCATGAAGTTCTTCAATCTGGGTAAACTTATTTCAGCCATGCTCTTCAGTTTGTTTCATTGTACTCAACTGAAAAGAATGAATTTGTCACCATTGAAGGTGTGACGTCTTCAAGTCTTCAGTGTCTTATAAATGTCCCTCAAGGCTCAGTCCATGACATGAGATACCGTAGACAGAATGTTAATGAAACGTATACAGATGATGCTGTGATTTCTACATCTGCTGAAAACGTGCATTAAACATTCTGCATTAATTAATATGCCTTATCCAATATGCTGGTCTGGATCACTAAATCCTGCCATCTGAATGCCAAAAAGCCATTCATAAATCAGCCCTGAAATATCACACACTAATGTTTTCCTGAATGGTAAAGAGCTGGGTTTAGTTTCTGAGTTGAAGTACCTTGAGGTAATCATTAACTTTTCCGAGCCTTGTCAAATAGCTGTTTAACCCTGCTGAATTCAATCAGCAAAACTTCAGTCCAGTTAAAAGAGTAATACAGAGAATGCTGACAGATTACATCTGTGCCCCCATTCAGAATACAGTATTACCAGCTGGTCGGTCACAAGAGAAGCCACATCCAAGCCCTTGAAAGATCTGTACAAAAGTACACAAAAAGACACGGTCCAATCACTAGTAGCATCCTTAAGAAACTGTTTGTTATGGGTTAGATCATTCTAAGTTGTCTCAAACCTACAGTTATTCTAATTAAAGCAACACTAAATAAGTTTCCCCGCTTCACCTTCCCACTGGTTGAAAGTGGAATTACAACTGTCGTGAACAACCCTGCTAGCACTAACAACATGCAAATGCTAACACAAGCTAACTGAAATAAGTCATAAAGTAAAAAGATCCACAGTGTTGGACAAAAATTATCATAACATACAAGTCCAGTAGCAACAAAGCCAGGTCACCATCAGTCCATGCATTCAAGTGTAGGCCGCATCGATGTTCACTCTGTTTTTTTTCCTCTCTACAGAAAGGATAAAAATAATCCCTTCCGACATCTGATCAGGATATCTAGAGTCCGATTAGCAACTCCCCCAACAGTGGTGCTTAGTTCCTTTCTGTTTGAACATCTTTAGGAGACGAAAATACAACTTTAAGACAAGCGGAGTGACTCATACCCATAGGCACCCATGCAAAATACACACTTGTTTGTATTGGGCTACATCCCATAATGCATTGCGATGTTACTTCACAATTTATTTTTAGCTTTTGTAGAATACAGTACTATACTGGGACAGCCAGATGCAGCTAGACCTAGATGCTATGTGAACTCATCTAGGAGCACAGAAATAAAACACGTACATAATAAAAGTAAATGAACGTTACCGACTTTGGTTGTGAAGACGTTCACCACCCTTCCACGTCTGTTTTGCCATCAGCGTCCAGATCGACTTGCATGTTGTCTGAGTCCTGAATATGTCCAGCTGTGCTTTCACCTCGCTGGCTAACCGGCTTGTGGCTCATCCGACTCAAACAGGCTGGGTGACCTAGCTTATTCCAGAGAAAAAAAATCTGACCAACTAGCAGAGGTTTCAGAAGCTACATCTGACTGATGAAACGTTGTGTGCTATAATGCTAACACAGGAAAAATGGAGCTGCGGGACTGTTTTCACTAGCTTTCTGAGGGTGTGAAACGTCAGCAGCTGGTTAGCACTCAGATCAGAAACTATCTTTTGTTTTTGCTGCGCTATTTAAAAACACTGGACTTTTTTTTAAATACAGCCGTGAAAATCCCCAAAAGATTTCATATGAGGTTTTAATACGTTTTACACATGAGATTCAAAGGACATTTGCCTCTGGCCAGTATCTTTAAGAGGCTTTTTCATAAGTTTCATGATTTGTGCAAAATAGTTGCTGCAATAATTTATATTTTACTGTGGGGTATGTTTTGTGTGTGTGTGTATGTGTGTGTGTGTGTGTGTGTGTGTGTGTGTGTGTGTGTGTGTGTGTGTGTGTGTGTGTGTGTGTGTGTGTGTGTGTGTGTGTGAGAGAGGGAGAGAGAGAGAGAGAGAGAGAGAGAGAGAGAGAGAGAGAGAGAGAGAGAGAGAGAGAGAGAGATCACTAATGTATCCTGTCCCACTTGAGCAAACAAACAAATTAAATTCAAGCCCATGTGACCATGATGTTGTGATATGGGAGTGGTTCTGCCAACATTTTATTCCTGACTTCAGACCGGTTTCCAAGTGGTCCACTGACCAGCTGGGCCTTTGATCCAAACCATTGATGACAGGTGCCATAATGAACACAGAGACAGACAGATGTGGGATGTGTGACCAGGAAATCAGAGGGGCTCAGGTGGTACTTGTGTTTCAGTCCTGGAGCTGGAACAGAGCTAAACCTGGTTGTGACCCATCACAGAGCTATACTGTCTTTGATGTTCCTTCTATCTTGTCTTATAAATCCACACATCAATCAATCTATCATGCAGTGTCTCACTGTGTTAAAACTAAATTCAATGAAAAGCAGAATTAGCAATTAAACATATTAAATAGATTTGTGAACATTAGGATCAGTGTCTCAGTGGGAAGAGCAGTTACCAATCAGGAAGTTGGTAGTTTGGCTTTGGTCCTCTGCTACATGTCCAAATGTCCTTAGGCTAGACACTGAATCCCATAAAGGTGTTTGTGTGAAGCATTTTAACATTATTAATATATAAATGATACGTGATGGGTCGATGGGTCCTCGTTCAAGATGATTCATTCATCAATGGCAAGAACAGACTAGCAGGAACGCTGTGGGATGGAGATGGTCCCAAAGCAAACTTATCGTAACGTTCTCAACATGTTCACTGAGCCTGGTGTTGTGTAGGAAATTGTTATAATGTGGTAATCCCTCATTAGCAACCATCTTCTTTTCCACTGTGACCATCTGGAGCTCCTCGTGTTGCTTCTTGTACCTGTTCAGTTAGGACTTAATGCTGCAGCAGATGTCATGTTATTGAACAGTTAACCCTGGAGGGTACAGCTAATGGTCTGATATTGTTTTTACTGCTGATTTAGTAGTTATTGGTCCAATCTCTGTTCATCAACTAGTTTAGCTGAGGTTGTTTAAAATCTTCAGAGTGTCTTTAATGAGCCGAGCCGAGCCCAGACCAGATGATAACCCGTAGACGTGGAGTGAGGTTTAAAGCCTCCTGCTGAACAGAACGATGAAATGATCTGAATGTTCTGAGAGAGACGTTTAATCTTAATAAAAACACATGAAGAATCATGATAATGGCTCTTAATAATTAATGAGTAAAAAATCTATGGGGAGAAAAATTGACCTAAATGTCATTTGCCTAGAAGCTAAAGTAATGAGTCATGTAGAGGGTATTGGCTGCTATGTATAATGTGGTAATAAGTGATGGTGTATTGATAACAAGCCTACTGTATTAGACTTGTTTAAGGAAGTGGGGGCTCAGGACTCAGCAGGACTCTTAGCTATCCTATAGTCTGGCCACGACAGAATCTACGATTGTCTTTCAAACTGTCTTTGCACACAATTGGACAGCGCTAGGACCAAATGGAGCAACAAATAATGTGACATATTCATCGCTACGGCAATTGCTAGTCCAGGCATTTGTCCCATCATGTTTCAGAGCTGCCACCATCATACCAGTGCCTAAGAAATCCACCATCACTAACAAGAACAACCTGTTGCACTCACTCCCATCATGATGAAGTGCTTTGAGAGAGTGGTGAAGGATCACATCATCTCCAAACTTCCACCATCACTTGACCCATTCCAGTTTGGATACCAGCCAAATTAGTCCACAGAGGATGCCATCTCCTCTGCCTTCCACCTGAGCCTGGACCACCTGGAGGGAAAAACACCCATGTGCGAATGTTGTTTGATTTCAGTCTTGGATTTTGGCTCAGCGTTCAATACGATAATCCCCCAGCACCGGTTATGCGAAAAAAAGTCCACTCGGTTTGTGTGTTCGATCTTCACAACAGCATGATGAGCCAATGCCAGGTTGTTTTAGCTTGCTTTGTCCCATCCAGAGTGTTTACAGATCTCCAATGCTGCGTCCCATCATTTTCGGGTTTACAGCATTTCACTGAGAAAAAAAACACTCAACAACAAGCGAGAAAACCATTACGCACGAGGCTCAGGCTTGTACATAAACGGTGGAATCCCGTAGGTCACTGCCAGGTCGGGTTCAGTTATAACTTTTGTTATTTTGGAGCGAGATGCTGAAGCTGCTTCCTGCTTCCTTCCACCAATCAACGCGCCCCTCAGTCCTGCAAGCGTCCGGCACAGCCGAAATATCGCGTGTGATCTTGCGAGAAAATATGCATTTTACAAAAAAGGATCAGAAAAGCACATTTTTTATTTATTTTTCCAATACAATTTATTTTAATGGCCTAAAAGACTATAATAGGACTCATCAGGTATTATAGGTGATGACTCCTTTAAAAACAAATTTTTGTCTATTATCAGATACAAAAAAAGGATCTGGGTCAGTCTTTCTTCAGTCATGTTTGCTGTATTCAGTCAAAATGTAAAAGATCCTCTGATTTTCAATATTCTATGGAGGTTTGTGGTCCCATTTCCTATTAAATATATTAATATTACAATTATTATTAAAATGTAAAAGCTGGTTAATAAAAGACCAATTTTTTCTATTAAAATTAAATTTTCACATAAAAAATGTTAGAAAGGTCATCATGCTGCTGGAGAGACAAAACTTTCCTATTCTTGACATGCTGTGGCGTTAGAACTACTTCAGAACAACCAAAGCTGAAAGTGATCACATGTTGTGACATCCTGGATCACCAACAACCACACAAGTAAATCAAACTCGCTCAAATCAAAGGAAACATTGAAATATTCTGCTGTGTCATGAACAATGGGGAAACTGGAAGTGACCAAACTAACCATCCAAACAGCCACAGTCAACAAAGGCAGCCTGTGCAGCACCATCATGGGATTTTACTGACTTGAATAGTAAAAACAGGAAAATTCCCATGTAAGCTCCAGAAATAAACATCTTTTTGACATTATGACTGCGCTACGGGACAGTCTTTTTATTGTTATGGCTGGACTGGCTCCATTTCTCTAGGATGTAACTGCTCTCTGATGATGACGCCCACATGTACTTTGATTTCTAACTCTAACCATGTTTTGTTTTTTTGCATTTTTTAATATCTGAAATGAACTCATTTGAGGGAATACTGAAAAGTTGCAACATAAAATAGAGGCTGACTTGGTTCTGAGGAGGTTCTGTATAGATGGAGGAATGTTTTCCTGCTGTCATCGGCTGTTTTTGACTGTCCGTCAGAAACCAGCGATGTCAATAACAGGATCTTAGGATTTCTTATGAAGTGGATATTTGCTATTTGCATAATCCATAAAATCTTTTTCTACTTCCTCTGTAGCTAAAAGAGTTCTGCATGCAAGTGTGTGCACATGAGGGAGGGAGGGAGAGAGGCGGTGAGAGGCATAATCAGCTGTAGTCAGTAAGGCTCAAGGCAGACCATCAGTGGGATTCAGCTGCCTTCTACATCTGAGTGGCATGCAGCAGCCTTGGCTCGCTCTCGCCGTCCTGAGACCATTTATGGGCGTAGGACTGGACGAGGACATGAATGTAACAAGGCTGCAGCCCCTGGGTCGCTCTGTGGATGAGAGGCATGGGTGCAGAAAATTCACTGACACAGAAAGCATCTAACAAAGTTAGAGAGGGCCAACAGAGAGGCTGGGGGGAGGGTAAAACATGTGTGTGTGTGTGTGTGGGGGGGGGGCAGTGAAACAAACGGGCTGCACTTTATTGCCAGATAGTTTACGTTTTTATAATGATTTCAGCATCAGATGCTCTACATATTTCAGCTTCATATCTGTACCCATCTTAGTGAGAACTGTATTCAGTCCTGTTGGGTCAGACTCGTCCGTGACGGTCTCCATTTGTCTCAGAGTAATGACCTCATGTTCCATGTAGATGAAGCAACATCTCCAACACCTGCAGAATCTGGTTCCTGCATTCATTAGAGCCCTGTAGATTGTTGTGTGTGGAGGCATATGAAGGTGAGAGAGAGTCTACAAAGGTCAAACAGAAATTAACCACAGAGGAGAGCTGGTAGGAAAGGACTGTCACCGAGGTCCAGAGTTCTACTGGGTCATAGAAATGCTATCTATGAGGTTTATGTAGGGAAAATTGGTCCAGTTGACCTGATTTAGGTGAAACCAGAAGATGGTGGATACAATGTACATTTAAAGAGGCCATATTTTGCAATTCTCACTTTTTGCACTGCTATGTGGGTCTCTGCTGTCTCTCTAAACACTCCAAACACAAATAAAGACCATCCATCTGTTTTCTGTCTGTATTTGGTTTAGGAGTATACATAGCCTCTTTTATAAAACAATGCCACCAATGTGCTGCAAAGCCGAGTTGGCATAGGTGCCTTAGGTCGTTTATAAGAGCTCAGACCATGTCAGTAATGTGGCACAATCATGTCCTTTTTATAAAAGATTACGCAATGGTGGTATAAAAGGGGTATGGGGGCGGTGCTGTCACGGACTTCCGTTTATCTTGTTTAACTTGCTTTTGATTGCGATCAAATCCGCGCTCATTAAGTTTTGTTAACAAGCAGCTCCTAAAAGCGGCCGTCCTCCACCATCCCCGTGAGCTGTCAGATGATGTGAGCTCCAGATCTAGCGGAGAGAAGCTCCAGGAGCGCTGCACCGCTCCAGTTTATCATCTCAGCTGTTCTGTTTAAAAAAGTTAAACTTATGCCCATGTTTACTTTCATTTTCAATATAGTTTCCGGCCGGAGCTCGGCATTAATTCATCACGTGATCATGACACCTCCCTCTGTTGCACCAAGACGTAATGTGCATTCACAAGTCCAACGTTGCAGTAATATTACTACCAAGCGTGGTGGCACGAATGCCGCAAAATTCCCGCATCGCCATGTCGCTACGGCGCGTTCATAAGATACACCATTGCGGTAGTATTATGCTGATTTGCCGGAATGATGTAAAATGGTAAAAAAATGGCCTGTATTTGTATAGTGACTTTTTAGGGTTTTACAACCCCCCAAGGCGCTTCACAACACAATCAGTCATCCACCCATTCACACACACATTCACACGCTGGTGGGGATGAGCTACATCGTAGCTACAGCTGCCCTGGGGCGCACTGACAGAGTCAGTCAGACACTGGTGCCACCGGTCTCTCCGACCACCACCAGCAGGCAAGGCGAGTTAAGTGCCTTGCCCAAGGACACAACGACAGGGACAGACTGAGCAGGATGCGAACCTGCGACCTTCCGATTGCAAGGCGGCCACTTAACTCCTCTGCCACCATCGCCCTGATGTGTCTTATGAAAAGGGCTAATGAATTCTAACAGAGGGGATTGGGCTGATGTTCCTCCACCCCCACTCTCACAGAGGGGATCGGACAGAGGACTACACCTCCAGCAACCCACCCCCTCGTCTCACTGGGCTCCCCCAGAAGCCTGTGTGTAATTCGAACCGTGGTTATAGGTGGGCATGGCCAGCGAGTGACAGATCCCTGAAACGACTCATTTTGGAAAGTACTGAAAATTTTGAAAATGAATCTGCTGACATGGCTTCATGTGAGAGGGATTTAGTGAAAAGACGTTCATGAGCATGTTTCGTATCGGCCATAGAACTATTAAAACTTGTGAGGTGGAATGTCCTCTAAGATAAATAATGAGGAGGTGAGGACGTCGTTGTTTCAGTCAGAATACACCAACTACATTAATGAATGAAAATTAATCCAGTTTCACAGATATTAAGAAGCTAATGAGTCATTAAAGCTACCTCTGTTAGCTGCTGGCTCATCATCTACTCATTCCTCATCAGCTTGTTTCTGAATCACCTCCCAGTCTCACACACCTTGTGTCAGTAATCCATCACTGGTTAATCTATGTTTAGCTTTGTCCCAGTCAGGGTTAGCTGGTGTCCTTCACTAGCTGGACCATCTCAGATGGACCGAGTAGACGCTCGTCCTGGGAGGGCCACTGTAACAGCAGTTCGTGATAAATTCGACATGTAGCCTAGCGTTTCTATGACACATAGCTGAAGATATGTCATTACCCACTCATTGCCTGGTGAGGACCCGCCACCCAGCCTGTTGGAACCATCAGACATTTTCTTGGAAGGGCCTGATGAGTTTTGGGGTACGATCAATACACGCTGTGCCTGCCATCCATCTGTAATGGCTGCTTTGATTCATCCCTGACACCCCGAGGTCTACAGCCTCCCCACTAACCACGTCACGTCTCCAAACAAGGCCTCTCCATTTTAATAGATTCAACTTCCCCTCCAATAAAGCTGCAAAGAGAAGCCAGAGCCCTCTTCATTAGGCACCTGGGGAATCTTAATCAAAAAGCTATTTGCCTGCTGCAATTGATTTGTGTCTCGGCTCTCAGATATTAGTGTGAAGATTCCCACTGAACTTTTGGATCTCGTGTAATGTGAGAAAATGGAGATCTGCAAATATTCAGACAGCGTTCCTCTGATGTGTGCTTTGTTTTCATCTACTAAATGATTCTTGAAAGCATCAACAGATGAGATACTGAGTGACTCATTGGCTGCATGTCTGTAGGAAACCTTAAAACTCAGAGGAACCAGTAATACTGTATGTGGTTAAACACTCTACTTTTAGACTTCCTACAGTAGAGTTCCAGTATCTTGTAGCCATTTCTCTAATTATTGCCCCCCTATATTATTATTATTTTATTGTGCTTATTTCTTATTTTTGTGTATCTCCTATTTTTTATGCACCAAGTCCTGCAGCAATTTCCTAATGTTGTGATTTCTTGCACATATGGCAGAAAAACCCTTCTGATTCTGAGTTCTTTAGGTTTCTATGCTCTACGGTTGGGTTTCAGAGTTTTTCCCTGAGGAAATAACTAAAGAATTAATTCATTTGTTCTTAATTTTAACCCGTGGGTTAATTCCATGAACACATTTTAAATTGTTTCATTTTCCAACTTTTAAAAATATTTAAAAATGAGACTTTTAAAGGCAGACATGCTCAATGTATTCAACCAGCTAAGCCTTCCCCTTAGGGCAGGGGGATTATGGGTAAGGAGTTCTGATGAACACATATTTCAGATTGCCTTTATTCTTGGACAAGAGTGAGTAACAAAGCTAACTTCACCTTCAGGACAGGAAAATGATCCAGGAGAACTGACACCACCAGCAGGACACCAGGTGGAGTTAACACTGGTCAAACACCACCATAGGTTATAGTCCTCTGACTGGTGGAGGCAGAGTTGTTTCCATCTCTATTACACAGCTCAAATATTTTAGGGAACACTTTATTCTTTCTTGCATAGCTATCCTGCAGCGTCTCCATCATGAACGGGTCTTAAGTCAGGAGCAAAAGGATGAAACAATGTTTTATGAAAATGACCAAACCGATAGAGGTCTTAGTGCAAAGTCAAGAAACTGAAAACCCCATTAAGCAGGCCGGTTCATTAAGCTGAAATGTCACTGCAGTAACTCAGAATGGTCCTCCATAACTTTTATTTGATCTTCTTCCATTTTCCAATTATTCCACTAACAGTTGAAGTTTTCTCACCAAGCTGTTTGCATGTAGTCCTGCAGCCAATCACAGCCTTGTGCAGGTCTAGAACTCTGGGGGGTCCTTAGACAGCTCTTTGGACTCGCCCATGGTGGACAGAATAGAGTTTTATTGATTAGTGTGAGGACAGGTGTCCTATATACAGGTAACAAGTTAAAACAGGTGCAATTAATACAGGTAATAAGAAGAGGACAGGAGGGCTTCTTAAAGAGGAACTAATAGGTCTGTCAGAGCTAGAGCTGTGGTTGGTGATCAAATACGTCTATCATGCTGTACGTCTGAATATTATGGAATGAAATACAAAGAATCTTTACTTAGTTTAGCTAGCTTTTCTTTTCTGAAACTTCTGGGTCACAAAATGACATTAGAGGAAACCTTTCATTCCTTTGTTGAACTGAAAAGCGTAATTGTAACAGCTTTTACTTTTAAAGATACAAACACGTTTGAGTCCATTTCCCGAAACCCAGAAGCTCATGAAATGATCATCAGCACATTTTCAGAGCTTGTGATTTATTCTGTTCCCCAAACTGTTTCTCAGAAAATCACATCCATCGTTGTTGAAGAACGCCGTGAGTGTCTCAGAGAGATATTGACTAGTAACAGTTCAGGTGGAGAGTGGTGCACAAGAGCTTGGAATGGTCATCTTTCATCTCAGAGAGGAGCTGATTAATCCAGATTACGTAAAATAAATAAACTTTCAATGGCTCCAGGTAAATCTGTAAACATAAATGATTTAGATTATGTTTGATAGTCGGTTTTTCATGCAGGTTATGCTAAACGCTTATCTATATTATGCAAAGACACCAGTTCTTCAACAAACAGGAGACAAACACTGAAGGTCGTAGCTCCCTCCCACAACATTACCTCTCTCTCTAACAAAAACCTGGAGAATTGCACAAGTCAAAGTCCATGTCAGATCTAAAATCAATATAAACATTGTGGACTGGTATGTGAAGAATATTTTCTCAAGTATTGGCCGCTGGAAACTGGGAATAACTGATGAGCTCATGGATTTGGAGAAAATCCTTAAGAAAACAAGAAAATCCACCAGAGACGCTTGTATCCAAGTGCTGAACAATAAAAACAAATATTCATGTTTCCTATCAGGTCTACTGGTATTTTCAGAGTAATCAAATATTATGATACATTCCATTAAACCAGCTTTATTCACTCAAATGAAAGTAAATGTCAACACTTGCCCAGAACTCACACGCCCTGCTAATATAATTCTGGTGACTAGAATAAAACAAGTTAAACAAGAAAAACAATCCTCACTGGTGAAGACCAAATAAACTTTAGCTGGATGTTCAAGTTAGTGTTTTTTGGTCATTAAGTTCTTGTGAGGAGGCTTTACTTTACTATAGGGGCCACAAAAGTGGTAGATAATGGTTAAGTACTGAGTAAGTAATGACTCGTTCCTCCTCTGTTCTTTAGATAACTACCCATTAGTCCCTGAATAAGACTGGTGGGTGTTTTTACCAGTAAGTACTGGTTAAATACCCTTTAGCTCCTTAGTCATTTATTGATGAGTCATTAGTTCCTGATTCAGTATTAATGACTGACAAACAAGTTCAGGAATCATCAGCTAATAAATTTGGTTTGGGGCTGGGTGTAAAGCTTAATCATTATTGAACCATTAGTGGCTGATTAGGTATATATTCATTTTATGAATTACCAACCATTAAGTAATCATTAAAGAATCATTAGCTAATAAATCCACTATGGAGTGGGTGTGAAGCTTAGGTAATCATTAGTGTCTGATTAGTTATCTAGTCATTTCATGACTAACCATTAAAGCAGCAATCCGGAGTTTTCCCCTTTCAGGAATTATATATGATTTTTCAGAAATCCGTAAAAGTGATTGTCTTATCATGTAGTGTGATATAATGGAAGCGTTACTTTTTTTTGTAAAATCCGTAGGAAACTGAGCGCCGACCAGAACTAACCAATAGCGTTAGACTACCGCTCAAATTTAAGGAAGTACCTCAGCTGATGCAGAGTTGATGAACTTTTCACAGACATAAGTCTTTAAAATATAAATATATGAAAACACAACATGACATGACAATAATAATTGTAAAACAACGTGTTTTAGCTGTTTGTCAGCTACAGAAGCACATTCATAAACAAGAAACGTGCAGTCGCCATCTTAAATTATCGAGTCTACCCGACTCTTGGTGTGATACGCTTGTCAGCCACTAGATGGTGCCATCAGAAATACTCCGGAGAGCTACTTTTACTCATTCATTCAGGAATCATTAGATAATAAATCTAATGTGGGGTGGTTGTGAAGCTTAGGTAATCATTATGTAATCATTAGATCCTGATTCATTCATCATTAGTTAAAGCCGATTTTGGGACCATTATTGTAAAGTCTTACCTTTTTTTTTGTTTTCTTTTTGCAATACAGCCAAAACAATGAAGGAGAGTAAATTGGGTATTTTTCCTGGACGTAATATTGTTAATCACCCTAAAATGTAACGTTTTACAGTGAAGAACTGACCGTTTGTCATTTCATTTAAAGATCTTCCAAAACAGACCTGATGGAACAAATTGCCATGAGGGGGCATGGGGCCATTCAGCTGGCTGGAGTAGAAGGAAAATGTGCACTCCAGAACTCTGGCGTCTTATCAAAGAGTCTGGTTAACTGGTAATTTAAATATATAGAATGGGATGGAACACACTGTGGGAACTGGGACAACACTAGGCTGGCTGAGGACCCAAGCAGACCGTGGCACTGTGCACAGTGAGGAAAACGGTGAAGAAAGTTCCCAAAGCTTCCTGTTACAGAGCTGCATGTATGACTGAGTGAGTGGTTAACATGCCTTTGTCCTCATGACATAACAAGTATATATTTAAACTATAATTTTAATAATAATTGGACAGTTTTCTTCTCCAATACAGATCAGCCTGAGTGGAGCCTTGCATTAGTGACACATCTTCTTTCACACAGGAGCGCGTTGAGCAGAGAGCAGGACAACGCTGAGCGTGCCATCCACAGCCTTGCATGCAGTGCTCAACAGAGCCCAGCCAACTTCATTTGTAAAGCACTTTAAAAACAGCCAACACTGACAAAAGTGCTGAACACACAGGAAATAGATACATCAGCAGTTGCAAACAGAAGGAATCGGGCATACAAAATCCTTTTTCATTGACTTTTATTTCACTGCAGCGTCACAGTTCACCACACAGCTCTCCACTCATCCTGAGGTATGGACATGGAGGTGAGTGTTGTTTCGTTTCAGCAGCTGGATGAGCCTAAAATCAACTCAGCTATAGTATCGATGCTCATTTTTCTTTTTCCGCCTCATCGTCTGTAAAGATAAATGCCAAGGCTTACTTTGTCTTCCCGATTTAGCCATAAAACATTGTTAATTCATTTGGCCTTCTAGTAACCAGCTCTGCTGAGCGCTGCAGCTCTAGCACTGGCCACATCACTTCCTATGTGCAAGCATCCTTTCATGGACAAATCGTACCAACGATGTTTTTTTTATGTCATGGTTTATGTTTTTTTTATGTTTTACCAACATGTTTTTTGATTTCTTTGATTTCTCCAGTGCATTTAACTCGATTCAGCCTGATTTACTTTGTCAAAACTCCAGAAGACACAAGTAGATGCTTCAACAATCGCCTGGATTAATGACTACCTGACAAACAAACCCCAGTTTGTGAGACTGAAGGGTTGTGTGTCTGACCAGGTGGTCAGGAGTACCACAGGGGACAGTACTCTCACTGTCCCCTTTCACTCTGCACGCGTTAGACTTCCAGTACAAGTCAGAGACCTGTCATCTGCAGGAATATTCAGACGACTCTGCAGTCATCAGTCATATCAGAGATGGTCAAGACACTGAGTACAGAGAGCTGGTGGATTGCTATGTGGCATGGTGTGGGAACAATCACCTAATCTTCCTCCCACTCAGCCTGTCACAGTCATTGTGTCCTTGGGCAAGACACTTAACCCACATTACCTGATGGTGGTGGTCAGAGGGACCGGTGGCGCCAGTGTTCAGCAGCCTCGCCTCTGTCAGTGCGCCCCAGGTCACCTGTGGCTATACATTGTAGCTCATCACCACCAGAGTATGAATGTGTGTGTGAATGAGTGAATGACTGTGCTATAAAGTGACTTGGAGAGGACTCTAGAATGCGCTATGAAATACAGGCCACTTACCATTTAATCTTGAATGTGGACAAAACAAAGAAGATGATTGTAGATTTCAGATGAAAAAAGAAAAGGTCAAACTCTATTTACATCATGGGAGAGGAAGTGGGGATGGTCGAAGAATATAAATACCTCGGTGTTCACCTGGACAACAGACTGGACTGGAGACGCAAAAGTGATGCCATCTACAAGAAGGGACAGAGTAGACTGTACTTGAAGAAGCTCAGGTCCTACAAGTTTTGCAGCAAGATGCTGCACATCTTCTGTAAGTCTGTTGTGGAGAGTGTCCCTTGGAGTATCACCTGTTGGGGTAGCAGCATCAGAGCCAGGAACCTAAAAAACCTAAAAAGGCTCAATGACCTGATAAAAAATGCTGTTTCTGTTCTGGAGACTACTGTAGAACCACTGGAGATGATGGTGCAAAGAAGAATTCTTCATAAAATCAAGATTATGGACAACCCTGAGCATCCTCGTCATCTGTTGCACTTGATGAATAAGAGGCTTAAATCAGAGAAGTTTTATTCTGTGGGAAGGTGATAACAGAGGCAACAGGTGAGCTGGTTAACTGATGCAGGACAGGTGTGCAAAGTGCTGAGACTGAGGAGCTGAGGGGACACTATGCGAACAACTAGCAACTCCACCACACAGCAGAACTCCTCCAGGCTTGTGATATTTGTGGAGATTAAACATCAACGTTGCAGAGCAAACAGAGTCAGTGGTAGAGTCATGTTGCTGTTAGCCAATCCGGGGTGAGATCTCCGAATATCAGGAAATAAGACTCCAAATCCTGCCGTCTGAAGCTCAGCTGTGATGTGGGCAACTTTTAGGTCAGAAAAAATGGTGCACCAGTGTTTTTCTTCCCCAGAGTACGACTTACAAGGCAACCATTCCTACTAGAGACCACTGCACATGCATTGAACAAGTGTTCCACTCCTTTAGAGCTAAATGTGACAACAGGACCTTCTAGACCTGCACTACCCGCATGATGATACCCTGTTTCAATTCTTCCGTTTTTAACTCATAGAATATTTATTCAACTATAAAATGTACTGATCTGTAACTGATCAGACAGGAAGTTCCTTTGGTCCTCTGAAATCCCGTCTACAACAGCAGCCAGTAAACTAGTTGAAAATGAGTTTTTAATCAATGTTTTTCAATGAGCCAACAGACGGCGTGTGACCTTATAGAGTCTGTTGAGTCCACACAGGTGGTGCAGCAGCAGCGCCGTCGTTTATCATTTACATAGCCTGCTGTGTCACTGAGCATCCACGCTGAGGAGAAATGCAACATTTAGGTCTCTGCTTAAAGTGCAAATTTTGTTTTCTCCAGATAATCACAATATTTTTCTTGGCACATTCTGTCAATTATTTCAGTAATTTTGTCACATTGTGTGTTTGGTGGAGGAGCAGGACCCAAATGCACAGCTAATGAGCTGGAGGTGGGCAGGTAGTGAAACCAGAAAAAACTTCAATAACCAAAATGAAGCTGAAGCTGCTGCTGAAGGAGGAGGAGCAAGCTCAGAGCGAGGTACGGCACCAGCATGAAGCGTCCAAGACGGAGGGAGAATCTGATCACATTAACAAGAACCCACAAATAGTCTAAATCGACACTAACAGAAGCATCGTTTGAGCCACAAATCAGGCAGATTTAACAAAGATGGCGTCCAAATAGTTTGGTTTACTCACATTTTAAAGGACATAGGTTTAACACACGTCAGGAGCATTCTTCAGTCCTTCAGATGGCTGTTTGTGCTTTGATGTTTATTCTGGTGTATAAAATATAATGAAGCTAAAGAAAAGCAGGGATGGATTTTCATTTCTATGAATCAGAACCTGACCCAAACCTGACAGTCTGTGCTGTGAAGCTCCATTTATGCACCAACATTTTCACCTCCAGGTTCAAAACCCACCTCACTCATTTCTATAAGGCATGTTTTATGAGCGTACCTGAAGCTCAGCTGAAACTGACACAGACAATTTACAGAACATCTTAATAGAGCTGCTTAAACTTGCTCAGGGAGAACTTTATTTGGTGCCTCAGAGGGACACAGCAACAAGCAGATTAACTGTATGTTCAGGGTGATTTGCTCGGGTTGCTATGACTACTATGCATTATAATGATGTTTGTGTGACAAAGAACAAAAAAAGCATGTGTATTCACCAGATTGTGCCTCGCCTGTGGAATGGAGCTGTCTGAAATCAGCTCTGTATTTCTCCTGATGTTTGGCTCGGCTCTGTGAGATGTTCCATCCTCGGTCCTGATGAGTTCCAAAGCTGTATCGTCAGGCAAAGCCAAGCCAACTTGATTTGTATAGTACCTTAAAACAGTATAAAACTGACCAAAATGCTTTATGAAATGAAAAAAATTTAAAACAAAACTCACATTAAATATGGCTACACAATACATAAACCTAACACAAAGACTTGCATACCAAGGCATAAAAATGGGGTTTCAAGAGAGATTTAAAACAGGACAGAGAAGATGCCAACCTAATCTGCAGTGGTGGCACATTCCAAAGCCCAGGGGCCGCTACCAAAAAAGCCCTGTCGCCCCTGAGCTTACGTCTCGTTATTGGGACTTCCAGGAGCAGCCTAGGGAAGTGAGTAACCAAAAGCTTAGCTAGGTAAGTCGGAGAAATACCATGCAAAGATTTAAAAGCCAAAACAATTACCTTAATCTGGACTCTAAAGTGAACATACAACCAGTGCAGCGAAGCCAGAACTGGAATAATATGCTCCATCTTTCTCGTCCCAGCGAGCAGACGTGCAGCCGCATTTTGCACCAATGGGAGATGAGAGAGGTGAGACTAGGAAACACCAATGTACAAAGAATTTTAGTAATCAAGTCGTGAAGTAATAAAATCTTGATTCGATAGCGAGCTATTTACCTTGGTGAACCTTCTCAGTAGATAAAAAATAGATTTAGTCACCATTTGTCTGTCCAAGATAAGGTCCTTGTCCAATACAACACCCAAGGATGTCACATAGTCATTCAGCTTAATAAGCTAGTACATGTTGGGTTCAGCAAAACATACATAGGTCAGCAGGGAGCGAGGGTACCGAGTACACATCCCTGAGGGACTCCTGTGTTCAGTTTGATGGACTATACAAGTCTCACAAAAAGTCTAGAATTTAGATTGTGGCTTGACCAAAGGGAGCTGCTGTGGGATGAGTGTGATAAAGTCTAGAGATGTCAACAGACATGACATTGGTGGTATTTTTGAACCGATTTTGACTGAAGCCACTGATTACAGTAAAACAGCAGAGGACAGAAGTTGTGAGTTCATTTGTTGGTGGTTTATTCTTAACTTAATCTAAACAGAAAGTTCTTTGTTGCTCCTAAAATGGAAATCATCTCAGCAGCCAGGGTTCAGTGATTTATCATTGACACACTAGAGAAATATGTTTAATGGATTGGAGCAGCTAAAATCCTCCTTGTTTATCCTTCTCCTACAGGCGTGACCTGAGACGGTGAAGATCACGTGGGTCCTGGCCGAACGTTTCTCTGTTTCATGTTGTTGTAGGTGATATGAAGCTGATTTAAACCTAAGTGAGTGGAGCTCACAACACTTATGCTTTGTTTGATCCAGTTCTGCTTGTTATGATACACCCCCCGCTGTGTTATTGTGGTTTAAAATTGTTCCACTCTCTTTTCTAAATGAGCTGATTAGATTGAATCGTCCTACAATAAAGCCCTGTTCCAGACCAGAACCAGTAACTGGTCCCATTTCAATCAGAGCTAAGCAGTTGGACATGGTCGGTGACTGCGGATAGAGGGAGGATGTGCGTCCCCTTTAACTGGAGCTCCTGATGGAGTGTTGGCAGCTAAATAGAGACATAAATGCTCTGCAATTAGAAAGCATCATTTAACCCCATTCTCCAAACGTTTCTCTTTCAGCTCAGCTTTTCATATCCAGCAGACTCCAGGGCTCAGCTGGATCACACAGAGCTGTTCTCTACAGGTGAGTCAGTAGCTGGGTCACTTCAGGTTTTATGGTCAGATATAGGCTTCTACTGGTGTTAATGGTAGTGATGATGATGATGATGATGATGATGATGATGATGATGATGATGATGATGTAATTTCTCTACTTAATGAGTCAGAAGCTGTAAGTGATGCCTGATCTAAATCAGTCAGACCTGAGATCTGTTTCTTCAAGCTAAAACATGCTGATGGTTCACCGGTAGACACGAGTTAGCTCACAACCCAAGATGGCTCCTGTTCTAAAAGATAAAAGAGGCTGAGGCATCTCGCTTGAGTTGGAAATGGCCAGCAGGGGGCAGCGTGACACTGTTTACACATGACTAGCACAGCGCTGGGACCAGTAATGGAACCAGAGCCAACTGGTTTGGGTGTCTAAACAGCACAGTGGAGAGAAGCCCAAAGGATTTTTATTTAGAATTTCATTTATTGTTTTGTTTTTGTGTTTATTTGGTAACAGCAGAAAATCTTCCTTTCAGGCTCCAGCCCTGTGGGGGCATTCATCTACAAAATATTCAATTTTTCTCTTTTAACAAACCTTTTGTTGTTTTAACAGCGAGGCCAATGGTTTTAAAACAGCTGGGAGTTAGAAACGGTAAAGGATCAGATGGCTGGTGTCTGCAGATCCTCGTGTTAAAAAAGAATAAAGTTGTGCTTAACAAACTGATTTTACTCATGTTTGTGTTTTAATGATCCAGGCAGAATTTACTGGACGTGTTCTGATAAAAACCCGCTCTCTTCTGGTAACACTGAGTGAAACTGGAGCACTCTGATGGTCCATCTGCTAGCTCTGGATTAATCAGTCAGAGGAGTAATGAGATATTAGAAAACGTCAAGGACTAACGAATCAATCACAGATAACTTCTCCTGGTCCGTTGGACTTGAAAACATCCCATAATGACTCAGAGAAACTGGGTGAGTGTTAAGACTGCAGCTTTAACACTTTGGTATCAGAAAACCAGCCATCTCATCAGCATTACCAGCTGGTCCTAGCTGTCAGCACGGTGGTGGAGGGCTGATGGTTTGGACTGCAGGACTCACTGAGTCCACCATGGGCTCCCCTGGATACCAAAGTATTCTACAGTTTCTGCAGCAGCTTCAATCCCAGTTGGAACATCATCAGCATCTATTTCTGAATGCAACCATTCAGAAGACCTGAGCTTCATGCAGGAGCTCTCCATCCCTGTGGATTCACCACCTTCCAGTTCAGTCTTTCTACACTTCATGGAAGAAACTGAAGTGACTGAGAATGTGGCTGACATCCTCAGGCAGCTGGAAGTGCCCCTCCTCCTCCCCCCCAAGTGATTGACAGGACTTGGCTGCAGGGCCAATTAGCAGCACACCATTACCCCAGAATAGACGTGACCCTGAAATTGATTTAACTCTCTGCCAGTGAAGGAGATGACAATGAAAGGAACTGACCTGAATCGTTCCACTTCATGATGATGAAGAGGGTTTCTGCAGGGAACCCCAGGACCCCTAGTCACATGAGCCAGTGGGCTGATGGTCCATGTCTGAGTCCCACAGATCTACAGGCAGATTCTTCTAACAGAAATTCTCTCATCTGAATGCTGAATACTTAGAAACATGAACACTTAGGCTTGGACCTCTATCAGAGCTGCTCTTTGAATGTAGTTCTGATGGTGGTCCAAGCCTCTCACCTGTGTCCACCCACACTCTCTTTTAATCTGTTGGTTTTCCTAAAACACGCATCTTTAGGAAGTATGTTGGTCAAACACCAGAATGTGTTTAGACATGTAGGTCTTCTTTCCTTCCAGCTGTGTGTGTAGCAGCTCGTTGGTCCAACCTTCAGTTGTCCTGCTGTCCAAACTTACCAAAGACTGGTGAAGGTTGCTTTTAAGGACTATGGGTGGACTGGTTACCAGTTAATGGTGTGTGACCGGATACCAGAGTTACTCTGAGTTCCACTGTGACTCTTTTAGTAAACTTAATTTAGGATTGTGTTGTTCAGGTGATGCAGAGTGAGTGTAGCGTTAGTCTTGGTGCTCCTGGATTTAGGCTGATAACATCAGTCAGACTCAGAGTAAAGAATTCACTGTCTTCACGTTTAAATGTTAACTAAAGCCTTCTGTAAAAAATAAAATAAAACTGCTTTAAAAATAGTTTTATTAGGTCTGTTGGATAATATTTGCATGAATAGAAAATCTGGTTTATTGATTATCACAGAATATTGGACAGTTTTCTTCAGACATTCCACTTGTGGGACTAAGATTTGATCTGTTTTCAATGTTCACGTTCATTGTTTTTGTATTATAATTAAGGATCCAGAGGTCCTGGTTCCCTTCATAGACTCAGGGTCTTTGTGAGTGGGTGACTAAAATGCGTTCAGGAGTCGAGCTCTGATAAACCGTGTGAGAGCTGAAGGGAAAGTACAGAAGGATGTAAAACGTGTTGATTTGTAGGTTTGTTCAGTGAAGCACTCAGCTCACACTGTGTGTTTTTACACCAGCAGGAAGCTAATGCTGAAACCATGTAGGGTTCATTAATGCAACACAATGAAGCTCCTCTAATGGCTTCTGTCACATTGAGCAGAGAGATTCTGCATAAATGATTTAGAAATTAACTTCAGTCAAATCACAGAGCAGTCATATCAGACTCCTGCTTCAAGTCATCTGATGAGACATGTATGGAAGCCCTTAAAGGTGAGGGGAAAACGTTTTTCTTTTGTCTCGTTTTTCCAAGTTTTTCTTTTTCACTTGTCCTCCAACACAAAGCAAAAGAAAATATCTAGTTTTAGTTTTGGTGTGTTGGATTAAATGTGCGATTAGAAAAATGAAAAAACTAAAAAAAATGTTTTTCACTTAAAGTAACACTGAGCAGTTTCCTGCTCCTCCACCCTACTGGTTGAAAGTGGAATTACAACTATCGTAAACAACCCTGCAGCAGTAGCTAGCGCTAACAACAAGCTAACTCTAAAATGAGCCAAGTCTTACTATAAGCCACAAATCAAAGATATCCACACTGTTGGACAAACAATAGTATTACTTACAAGTCCAGTGGCAACAAAGCCAGGTCACCATCAGTCCGTGGTTTCATAGCCTTTTTCAGCTTTCTCAAACTAGAGTAGGCTGCTTCGATTTTTACTCTGGTTTTAGTTCTTTGCTTCACTTCCATAGAAATGACCACAGACATATATATGTAGACGCCTCGTGGACTGGCGCTGCCTATTGGAGCTACCATAGTGGCCGGCCATATCTTAAATGGGTCTCCAATCGCACCCAGTGCATTGATTTTTACTGAGGAAGGTGCTTACCCAGCTAAAAAACACATTTTATCAAGCTTTTTCACTAATTCAGACACATGGTGTGGCATGATAATTAAACAAAATAAATTAAAACATAAAATCCCATCAGGTAGACTATAAAAGTCAATAGTAATCCCACGTGATCTGTTTTCAATAGTACGCCGGTTGTTGCAACCAAAAATGGACATAGTTGCTCACTCTGCATTGACTTTGGACAGTGAGGAGACCCATCCAATATGGCAGCAATGTTGTTATGCTCTCCAGCACCCAATGGGGAGTCAACGTATTCATGTCTATGGAAATTACTCTCTTACATAATGCCAACAGAACAGCAAACTTCTTTTTCTTCTTGTGCTTTTTATTGACGATCAGCAAACTGAAAAAGGTAACTGTACAGAAAATAGCTAACAGCCATAATGCAGGTATAAGAGTGCCCCCTGGAACACCTACCCGCTCCACAAAACTGTTCAGTGCAGTATCTGGTCAGCAGAGGGCTGCAGAGTGGTGTCAAATATGAAACCGGTAAAGTTTCTTACCCAACAATCACTGAGATCAATGTTAAAGCTCTAGCTTAAAGTTAAAAAAAAACTATTTAGTGTTATTTTAACTTTCAACTGTCTTTTGGATGAGAAGTGAAAAAACTTTTAAAAATGAGCCTTTCATGGCTTCCGTAGAAACAACTTCATACAGATTTGAACCATTCAGCGCAACGTTGGGTTATTCTTCAGTTGTAGAAGAGAGCTCTGATATTTTAGATGTGGTTTAAAAACATCTGAACATCAACAAATGTCTTAAAATCAACAGACAAGTTTAGAAAATATGAAAAAAAGTCTGGAAAATGCAAAATAAACTCGTGAAAGCAGCGTGTAATGTAATAGCAGCCCCCTTCCAACCAGGAGTGAACTGAGGTTTGGAGGTTGTCAAGCTGCTGGTTCAGATCCAAGGCGACTAGCTGGTTGAATCTGCACTTCCTCTTCCCTTCAGACTGTGAGTGCACCAGTGGTGATGTCATTTGAACAAAATAAGAGATTAAAATGTGTTTTTGGCACAAAGCGCTTTTTACACTTGGAAATCAGAACACAACAATGGCTGCCTGTTCTGTTCCATCTAGCTGCTCTGAGGAGACGGAATCAGAATCACCTGTTTCTTTTTGCTGTTCTGCCTCAACAATAAGGCCAGTAATGACTCTTTACAGGATCCTGTGAATAACAGCTGTGTTTATGTTGTCTTCAGGCCAGTGGCGGCCGGTGACTTTTTTTTTGGGTGGGGCGCTAACCACATATCACCACTAGGGGACGCAAAATTACCATTGATTCTTAAGCATCAGCGTCACACAACTGACGGTCACAGTAGCGCTTCCGGCAACAAAGTTATTCAAAAGGTTTTCGAATATATTAAGCATGTTTTTGACAAAAACATTCATCCATTCACCCATATATTACACAAACTGCACACACGCTTAAGGGGAGTAGGCTAAATCTAATCAATAGAATCCACTTTCTACAAACAGAACACCCATAAGCTGTAAATAAACGTGAGGCCGTAAAATAGACGCTACACGTATCCAGAAAAACACACAGTGACACAAAACGCAAGATATTCACAGAAGCAGCCGGCGTTTAGATTAAAGCCCAGACTCACAAACAAGAAGTTCCACTTAGTTCAAACCGTATGGAGCGGTGCTAGCCGCTAACGAGGCAGCATGCTGTTTCCTGAAGCCAAAAGCTAAAATGAGGCTTACCTGCAAGTTATGGCCATAATCCGTGTGGTGTAGTAAAAATAATCCACTCGGTTCGTGAAATTCTACATCCCAACGTAAAAGCTTAGCTGATCAGACTGTTTGCTGGCATTGTTTTGCCAAAGACTATATAAGAGTTTGCCCGCCCGCATTCATCATTTTCCTGTTTACGTGGATTCTCTCCCTGTGATTGGTTAACACGAAAGCCAGCCAGCTGAAAAAAACTCAACAACAAGCAATTCGATTGGCTCAGGTTTCACACATTGGAACCTACTAGTAGCGTTTGCTACGTCAGGTTTTGAAGCAATTAACTTTATTTGTCACTGATGATTTCACAATTATAGCAAAGATGGCTAAAAGGTTGGACAACAAAAAAATATTCAGTGGAAGTAGTGTGTTGCTGCCGTGACAAATTGGCACAGATGGAGCCACACTGTGCCAGCCTGTGGAAAGTTTTCCCCTCAGGGCGGGGTGAACAACCCGACCAATCAGCGATCTCCTCCCCCTGGTCTGAGCAGAATTCACCCTGTGAGGCGGCGACGATCGCTAAAAGATGCGACCAACCGCTCTCCTATTCTTTCTCGTTGTGGACGGTTTGGGGACCCACTGCACATGCGCCAGTTAGCCCATATTAAGTCAATGGTAAAGATTGCTGCGCCCGCGAGAGGACACGTGACAAGTACGTTGACGATTCGGCCGTGTTAAAAGTAAAAAAAAACATTATTAAACACAGATTACACACAGCACTTAGTCCATATGGTGTGTATAGATCGTTTAGTTCACTTTTTATGTTTTTTTAAATATATTTTGTGATTCCTATCTTCTTCTTCTCCTTCCTGTGAGTGGCGGGGCGGCGCCCTAGCGCCCCCTATGGACGAGCCGCCACTGCTTCAGGCTGAGCTGCTGTCTGCTGACCTTTGACCCATGTCTATGTGAAAACAGGCTGTGGGATACAGCTTTAGATGAAATCTGCTGGGAGAAAAAGTCTTTTGACTAACATAAGTTACATTATCAGTCCAGCTATTGTGTCATAATATTAATATTAACAGAGATAATAATGAAGCAAGAGCAGGTTTGAGCTGGAGGAGGACTGAACATGTCCAGGGTGACTCATGTGGGTCTTTGTGGTCCCTGCTGGTGTTGCTGTGAGGCCTGCTGACAGAGATCTTCACCCCCACAGTCTGCTCCTGCTGTCTAACAAGTCTCTGCTGAAAAAAGACCCAGTCAGACTATTTACCAAATGTAGATTTCAAACTTTAATCTGATCCTTCATTAAAGATAAATAGCAGCTGTGAAGAAGGACGACTCAGGCGGGGGAAAGAATCAGCTCCAAGATGCTGCTGGGGAAAGATTTTTATGATTCATGGTGGTGTGATGAATTATATTTGTGAGTGAGGAGATTTCAAACAGCATTCTTGGAGCATGTGATGCATCTTTGCATCTACTTTCCCACAAATATACCTGTCCCAGACTGGCAAAAGCCAAGATTTATAAGGCTGCTGGTCTGGGTTAGACCAGGAGCTTCAAAAACTCAGAGAAAAACACTAGATTCATCAAAGTGGATTTCTCTGTAAAAACCTACATTTTTCATGACGTTAGAGTTAGATTGTGTTTGGGTGCTGCTCTTTGTGATTTTCATCCCCCTTCATAGTCATTTAAATGCAGCTGAGAACATTTCTGCACTGATAAAGAAATCAGCAGAGTAAGGAAGCAATGCTGTGATTGTGTGGTTTGGATTTCTGTCAGATCTTTAAAAATACACTGAACCTGATGTGGTTGTTTAAGCTGTGGTACTGGGTTGACTTAACAATCAGGAGCTTGAGATGAAGATTAGAAACCTGTGTGAAGAAAACATGAGTCTGTTTGTTCTTGATTTTAACAAAAAGAAGTCACACAAACACGTGGGAGGTTTTTCCATAAAGCCACTTTGATATCTCAGGAAGTGGTGATTGTTGTTTCAGATTCAAATCTATTTTATTATAATGGTGCAAATAAGAGAAAAATCTAATGCTGTTTTGTACCAAAGAGAATAAAACTTGTGGAAGACTACACTTCGTCTGTGTGTCTAGTTGATATATCAAGTCAAAGGAGAATGCCAACAGCACAAAGGTGGTAAACATCCGTCCAAACTAAAAACCCGGGCTAGATTGAGGTAAGTCTGGAGATCAAGTGGTACTGAGAGCAGCAAGGAGAGAACAGGATGCAGCCATCAGGAAGGAAAAAAGCCACCTGAGTCCAGAGGACACAGTTATTTTGCTACCAATGACCACAAAACACGTGATAGGGTTTAAACGCACCACATAAAGGGAAGGATGCTGATTGCTCTCATGATCCATTAGCCTAGAAATCTAGACAGACACTATAGAAGCAAAATGGTTTTGCTCTGCAGGTCAGTCTAGCTGCGCTCTACCTCAGCAGGCCAGACTAGTCTTGTGGCTTGCTAATCACAGCGCTCTATTAGTTTGGTGGTCGGGATGTTACTGCGACTGAGAGAAAACACAAAGACGGCGTTGGCTTGTTTGATACAGCTTTGACATCAACTTTGAACCGTTTAGACTTGGGCTTTCTTTGAGTCAAAAGCAGAGGTACTTTAAAAAAATGATGTATTTGCATCTTCTTCGACAGTGTATGGAGGACTGCCCTGCTGACTGACATCCGTAGTGGTGAGTATGTCTTGTTGTTCAATGTCCAATAGCATGTGGAGACAGTTTAAAAGACAACCGTGGATTGCGCCCCACGACTGAGTTCTGTCTATGTGTCGTAGCCAGGCTAATGATCCATTCGTTCTTCATAACTTCTGCACCTGCTTTGAGTAATCAGATTCCTCTCATTGCACCAGGTTCAAGGGGTGATCTTTAATGGGTTGGCAGCTGTCAGGAGGATGCTGCAGAGGATTAATGATGATGTCAGACATAACACTGATCTGTCTGGACTTTAAGGCTGTGTCTGCCACAGTCACTTCCAGACAACAGTTAGGGCCAAAATCATCACTGTGTAGCTGGGATTTGGACTTCTTGATGGGCAGACACCATCTATGAAGATCTGTGGTATCTACTTTTTCAAAATTGTACTCAGCAATGGTGTTCCACAAGGATGTGTCCTGAGCCCCCTCCTTTACAAACTACTCACACTCAATACATAATATCCTTGTGATCAGATTGTGAAGTTTGACACTGCTGCTGTTGGTTTGACCTCCAGCAATTAGTCCATGTATGGGCGGAGCTAGAGGAGCTGCTGATAGGTGTACAGCAAACAACTTTAACATCAATGTGGAAAAGACAAAAGAGGATATGCGCAATTAGTTTGATACTTGAGCCTACATGTAACCTCTGACCTCACATGGACCACTAACACAGCCAGCATCAGTAAGAAGGTTAAATAATGGTTCTGTGTGTGGTAGGGGTAGCATAGCTTCCATTACAATACGTTCTGAGAAGGTTTTCAGGAACTGGTCTGAGTGCAACAAGGAGCTACAAAGAGAATGATCAACAGCAGCCTCCCTTCTCTGGAGGACAGAAGAACCAGAACAAAATACTTAATGATGGACACCACTCATCTACATCATGTGCTTTTCACCCTAATTCATTCAGGCATGCAAATTAAGCAGGGTCAAGGTGCGAAAAACAAGGCTGTGGAAAGTATTACCTGAGACCACCAGGCTCATGATGCCTGGTCATTAATAGTCTCTTATTTACTATAGATTTTGATTTTAGATGTTTTTATGACCTCAGGTAATACATGAGAGATTTCAGACTGGTCTGAAGATCATGTTTAGATATTTCAGGTCTCTGACAACATGTTGCAAAACAATAAAATAATTTAAAATTGAGATGATAATCCATCACTACCCCAAAGCAATTTCAGAGCCACCCTGGAACTATCCAGAGCAGACACCATATCAGCTTATAAGGGACTACACAATATCCTCTGGTCCACCATTCACCTGGTTCTCATGCTGTTTCACAAATGCAGTACGAACACACAAGAATGAATCTCCTATGTAAATTCTAGATAGATGAAAATTAACTTAGAAAATACACAAGTGTGAATAAAAAGCAGCTTCCACTCCTGATCTGCATGTGTGAAAAATGTTCATGGATGCAGTAAGCGTGTGTTTCATTGTGTGATGGATCCTACTGTTGGATAAAATGCTGCTTGTCGCACCTCGGAGTGGTGTCCATATGCATATTTTAGGAGATCACAAGCAGCAGCTCTCCTAATGTGTTCGCTGCCTCAGGCCCTTTTTATTGAACTCAAACTACCTCTTTACTGCATCATTTCCTTTCCTTTAGACGGCACTATTCTCTCAACTGTATACATGTATAATTTATTCCCTTTTATTGCAGCAATAACAGGGATGTGTCTTTGCAGAGTTTAAGCAGTAACAGTGGGTCTTATGGTGCTCTGCAGCGAAGGAAGAGTTCAGCCTACTGAAGGCTCTGCACATGTGTGCAAATAAGGTGCTGATCCTCATTTGTTACTGCTGTCATCCTCTACAAATACCTACATGAAATATGAATGTTCTCCTGTTCTGGGATCAGATAATTTCTGACTCTGGTTATGCTTTTGTAAATAAATCCTTATAGAAGAGTTCTGATAGTCTAAAGACAATAAAGTAGCAAAACTGGTATCCTCTTAAGGAAAATAAAAGGAAAGTTTAAAGGTGTTGAACACTCATTCAATCAATACATTTGCAGTGGTCTCTAGTAGGGATGAATGCCTTGTAAGTGGTACTCAGGAGGGAAAAAAAGCCAAGAAGCGCCTCTGTCAGCACGGAGAGTTCAGCTGGAGGAGAAAGTAGCTTCAGACGACAGGATTTGGAGTCTTTTTTCCTGATATTTGGACATCTCTCCTCTGATTAGCAGCAACAGGACTCTACCACTGACTCTGTTTGCTCTGCATCGTTGATGTTTTATCTCCACAAATAACACAAGCCTGGAGGAGTTCTGCTGTGTGGTGGAGTTGCTAATGCTAACGGTTAGCTTCTACTAGTCGAGACATTCTCTGCTGTTTCCTGGACGCTAAACCAACAACAGCCTTCCTCGTCGTGAGTCAAGATGAGTGAGTCCATGAATGTTAAGTGACAATAGCTACGTTTACATGGGCACAAGTAATCACGAACGCCTTATCAGATCAAAAATTCGTCATGTAAACATGTCAATCGGAATATTCTGATCCGATTCGGCCTGATCCGAATGAAATTTCATTCTGATTGAGAGAAGTGGTTTTGTCCGATCATCAATCTGATTGACGTCCATGTACACACCCATTCGGATCGTTGGAGCAAAATAATGCCCACTGCGCATGTGTGCAACTGCAGCGTGACCTCTTTTCGCCTCTGTGCATGCTCAGGACAAATCGAAAACCTGGCGGGCGGTAAACAGAAGTGATCTGTTGCAAACGCTATTTTTAACTGGAAACACTACGGGAGCTCAATATTACTGAACGTCTCAATGGCTGAATGGCTAAAAATGCCAAGTTATACACTCAAGTGCATCTAAAGTTGCAGGAAGTGGGAATTCACCAAAGCTAGAGAATAAGCAAAAAAAATGCAAGGGAAAAGACCTGTGGACAAGATGGCATTTGTTTACAATTTTTCTTCCAGGAAAGACAAGTCTGCGCATGCTCAATCTATGGTGCGTTCATCGCGGCGTGATCGGATCATTTCAGTTAGTGTTCATGTAAACAGAGATTTGGGATTTCCGATCAACCAAGATTTGAATTGGATTGGGGAAATTTGGCGCATGTAAACGGAGGTCTGTCAGGCTTTTCTATTTTCTATCAGAAGCTAACACAGGATCGATATAGATGATGATGATTGATGATTCAACTTTATTGTCATTACACATGTGCAAGTACAGGGTAACGAAATGCTGTTTAAGTCTAGCCAGAAGTGCAATAAGCAGAAAGTGCAGGATAAACGCCATGAATTTGGACATGTGTGTAAAAATGTATAATCTAATTTTACAATGTGCAACAGTAAGTAGTACAGTGGTTATCGATAGTGTTTGGTGGGGGGAAAGAAGTTCAGCAGGGAAACAGCTCTGGGAAAGTAGCTGTTCCTAAGTCTGCTGGTTCTTGTCTGGGGTACTAAACGTCTCCCCGAGGGCAGGAGAGAAAACAGCCAGGGTGAGAGGAGTCCTTAAGAATATTGCATGCCTGACGCAGACAGTACTTCCTATGGATGTCTTCAATCTGTGGAGGTGGCGTCCCTGTGATGTGCTGAGCAGTTTTCACCACCAGTACAGCTCCCATACCACACTGTGATACAGCTGGTTAGGATGCTCTCTATTGTATAGCGGTAGAAGTTGTTGAGGATGTTTGAGAACAACTGGTTCTTCTTTAGTGTTCTTAAGAAGAAAAGGCACTGGTGAGCCTTCTTGATCAGACTGGAGGTGTTACTGGTCCAGGACAGGTCCTCTGAGATGTGGACCCTCAGGAACTTGAATGATGAAACAGACTCCACAGCCATCCCGTTGATGTGAATGGGATCATGTGAGCCTCTTCTCTCCCTCCTGAAGTCCACAATGAGCTCTTTGGTCTTGGTAGTGTTAAGGAGCAGATTATTGTCCGTGCACCAAGTGGCCAGATGCTGGACCTCCTCTACAGGCAGTCTCATCGTTGTTGTTGATGAGACCGATCACCGTAGTGTCATACTGTTGACAATGTAAAAGTAAAACTGGCTCCCATCACCTGTAGATCCTCCACCAGAGGGCAGCAGACATGTAGGGCTGGGTGTTTTACATGAAGACACTAATCCTGATACTCCATCTGAACACTTTAAGGCCAGAAATGATTTGATGATGATTTGGGACATTAGTCTATCAGCTGCTTATTGTTAATACTAAAAGTCACGTATCAAAGTGGAGTTTGGTGTTAAAATTGTAAAAAATAAAGTCAAATTAGTTGAGCTCACAATGAAAAAAATGAATAAAAAGTTACAAAGAAAACAAAAAAAGCATTACCATTATTAGCATCACTAGCTGGTCGTCATCACCTTAGCTTCACCCACTGACAATCAGGAAGTTACGCGTCTTAAATTTGACTAATTTCATTTATAGAAGTTATTTTAATAAAGACGCCAAACTTTTACTCACTGTTCATATTTATAGTATATAAATGGTCTCAGGCCACAATCATCATAACAAGTGTTTATGCATAATCTGGAACTAGAGATTACAGCCTCTGAGGTTACTTGCCAAATTAAACAGAGGTGGCATTTGTATTTATTGCTTCAGTTTTAGGTCTAATTTTTTACATGATTTGAATTATTTTGCATCATTTTAAAAAAATTGCTCCAACTAATTACTTCTGATTGAATTTGATGTGTTTTATTGTATTTTATTCCATGTAACTTTGGTTTTTAAGGTGCTACATTAATGAAAACCTCAGTAACAATTAGCAGGGCACTGCAGGGAATCGAACCCCGTCTCATTTTCTGAGAGTACCGTTACCGGTGCCTTTTGCTTTTTGTTTGTAACGTGAAAGGTTAAGCAAAACCTGCATCGCTCACATTTGTGTTGTGGCTGTACGACGGGAGAGTTTGCGGGACATGGACTTAAGGGGAATGTCACGGGTGGACAACCAAACCTTCTGACCGGAAGAGTAGCAGGGAGCCACGGAACGTTTCCAGTCCACAAACATCTTGTTCTGGGTGAGGGTGCGTTCGAGAGCGGTGGAGGTCCTGGCACAGACCTGACGACGACGGATGCGATGGTGGACAGAGGGGACAGAGATGTCCTGCTCATCAGTGGGACCCAAGAAAGACTTCAAAGGAGAAAGACCAGTGGCTGAGGAAACATGTGTGTTGTGGGCGTACTCCACCCAAGGGAGGTATTGACCCCAGTTGAAGGGATTAGTGGATGTGAGACAGCGTAAGGTGGCTTCCAGTTCCTGATTCATTCTTTTTGTTTGGCCGTTTGTCTGGGGATGAGGTTAGTTTGGGCCTTAAGGGCATGACAAAACTGTTTCCAAACCCGTGACGTGAATTGGGGTCCGCGGTCAGAGAGGATATCCGTTGGGATGCTATGGAGCCAGAAGACATGTTTTACTATGAGTTGAGCAGTATGGAATGCTGAGGGAAGTTTCCTAAGGGGAACAAGATGACAGGCTTTGGAGAAACGATCAGTTAGTCACGATGGTAGTCATACCTTTAGAGGGAGGCAGACCAGTGATAAAGTCCAGGGCTATGTGGGACCAGGGACGAGTGGGAATAGAAAGAGGTTGCAGGAGACCAGAAGGTGGTTTGTTTCCAGTTTTATTGCAGGCACAGGTATGGCAGGCAAGAGTATACTCTTGGGCATCTTTATGTAGTGTGAGCCACCAGAATTTGCGAGAGATCAAGGCCACCATCCTGCTGATGCCGGGGTGACAGGAGAATAATGAAGAGTGGTACCAGTGAAGAAGTTTGGAACGAACTGAAGGATGAACAAAGCTACATCCAGGTGGCCCAGTTCCAGCATCAGGTTCTTGCTGAAATAACAACAAATAACTTATTTGCCTATAAGAACAAAATGGTCCCTCACAGACCACCTTCCTTTTTCTTTCTGACTCCATGATGTAACGGTAGAATAATTTGCTTCAAAAGATGTACTTTTGGCAGAAACTCATCCCGTTGATAGATGGAGACTCTCCTCCATTTAAACACGGTTCGGTGCTTCACTGAGGAGCGAAACAGCAGCTGTATTGGTCACGTGACTACTTCCTAAATGATGCGCGCACCGACACGGGGTCTCGCTCTACGCGCCGACGCATCTGTGTTGCTCGTCCCATCACTAATGAACATATGATTTTTAACAACTGTTAATAAACTATGATGCATATTGGAGTGAAACATTAAACTGATGAATAATTAAATAGCTTAGCCTATTTAATGATTGTCCCCACCAATCTTTAAACCCCACCTCTAGAGTGAATTGCTTGAGGCGATCTGGCTGTTAAAACTGGTGCCTTGGAGAACAGCGCTTATGGTTAGGAAGGCTTTCTCAGCCGCTGGTGACCAGGAAAAGGGTGTCATAATGGAGGTGAGTGATGTCAAGGAGTAAGACTGTTTGACTTCCGAATGAAACTTCTGTAAAAATTTGCAATACCCAGGAACAATGTAGTTGTTTGCGGTTCTCCAGGACGGGCCAGTCCAAAACGGCTCTCACCTTGATTGGATCATTGCGCACCTGCCCGCCCTCGAAGATGAAACCCAGGAAGGCGATTGATGACTTGTGGAACTCACTCTCACTCACTCTCTTTGTGCTTTCTTGAGGAGACGTTGAAGGACCAGTCGGACATGACGTTGGTGTTGGGTTGATTCCTGTGAGTAGATGAGAATGTTGTCTAGATAGACAAAGACAAACTGGTTAAGGAAGTTACGGAGAACATCATTAATGAGGGCCTGGAATACTGCAGGAGCATTAGTGAGGCCAAATGGTATCACAAAATATTCAAAGTGGCCAAGGGGGGGGTTCGAAAAGCAGTCTTCGCTAGTTTCTGACAGTCTGGCTGTCAGTTTCCAACATGCCTTCAACTTAAACTATGATGGTGTAAAAACCATCAAAGATCATCAGTTCAGTCATGTGAAGTCCATCCCTGTGACCAATTAAAGCTCCCTGAACTATAAAGCTCCAAGAAAAGTTACGTCCTACACAGTGTGACCAAATAAAGATACATAGTGATATAAATGATCAGAAGCCACAACTCTACCAACAGACGGTAGCACAAAAAGCTATTACATTTCAGCATTGAAAGGTTTTGCCAATAAACAGCAGACAAAGAAGATAAAGGAGACAATTGCACGGCCCGTATTCAATGACAGTGACTAGGGCTGGGCGATATGGTCTAAAATCAATATCGCGGTATACTGAGGAGTTTGCCTCGATAACGATAAATGGACGATAACTACATGTATGAGCAAAAACAAAAGTTGTCCACTAGATGGGGCTGTCACAGGTATTACATTGAGGCTGTGTCCAAATCCAGGGGTTGCGTGCTCATCAGGTTGGATTTTAAGACCAGTGACGTCACAGCGCCTTGACAAAAACTCTCCAAATTCCAAGAGTGCTCAGAATGCGGTCTTGAAATGCATTCTTCTTTTCCCCGAATTTTGAGAACGGGTGCGGTGTAGTCTCCGTGGTCTCCTCATCTCTATGAATCCCGTGATGCACTGCGGGATTGATTTCTGTACCAGCAACAATGGCAGACAAAAATGGGAGAGCAGCAGTACAACTTTAAATGACGGCTTATTAAAATCTGACTGTACAAAAAGTAAAAGCCTGAAGTGGTTGTGAGTTTTCCTTTTGTTAGGCGTTTCCCGTTTTCATTAGGCCTGTAATGGGTTTTTATATTCTTGTTCTTAATTACAATTTATAAAATTGGAAAATCAAAAATCATAAATAACCAAGGAAAAAGCTACAGACCAGAGTGATTACTTTGTTTTACTGCTGTTGCAGCAATGAGCCCCAAGAGGTTGCAAATATTAAACTAAAGGACTACTTTTACTTCAGTGTTGAGTAATAAAACAACACAAACCTAGAAGTTTGTGTCAGGATCTGGGGCTGTGGGTTGGGTGCATATATTCTTCATCCACAGGCTTGTTGGAGGCTTACGGAGACACTCAGGTTTACACACTCCACCTGATGAGCTCGGCAGCAGATTCACCTCACTCACCTGCAGCTGATCATCTAATCAGATGGGAGGAATAAATGAGCCAGGGTACCAGCCACTCACTGCCAGATGGTTTGCCTTCATGGTAGTGATGTGCCATTGAAGAGTCAAGAAGCACTTCGAAGCATATGTGCCGATACCTGATTTGAGGCCTCGAACACATTAGCTGTGGCGCCATCTAGTGGTACTAATATTACAATTTCATTAAAATGCTTCCCACATTGTGTCTGAAGATATCACAGCAGGCAAAAGTGCATCAAATCTGATTTTTCCTGAGTCTGAACAGTCTGAACAGCACAGATCTGATTTTTTCAAACCCGACCCAGGTCACTTTTATATGTGGTACTTATTCTGATACATATCTTATCTTTTTGAAAGCGACTGCAGTCTAAACGGTCATGTCGCATTAAATCCGCCTCTATGTCATGAAAATTCTCTGGACTCCGTGAGGAGGGGGGTCTTCCGTGAGAGCCCGGGGGGGATTCCCGATCTCAAGCCACACTGACGCCTTCAGCCTCACACCCGCCTTGACTGCTCTCTTCCTCGCCTGCAGAACCACGGCTGTTGACTCCCTGGCTTTTGGATCTCCTACGCTACGCAGTAAGCCATTCAGCGTTCATTATCACTGTTCTCCTGTTGCCTGTTACTCACCTCCAAGTTGCTCCAGTTCCTGCTCCCGCTTGAGCCTCCTCCAGTCCACAGTCTCGGTTCCTGCTCACCTCTCCAGCATTCTTCTTCATCTCATCCCATGGTCCAGTCTCCGGCTCCATAACCCAGCTCATTGGCTGCCTCTAGCAATTCCAGAAAATAAAACATTTTGTATTACACCATCTCCTGTTCTCCTGAGGGTTTCTCTTGCCTGTGGGTCAATCTATTCCTAAAACCATGACAGACTGCTTCCTTTTGCCAAACCTCCAACCTTAAAGTAAAGGTGAGATGCTCACCTGTAGTCCTGGTACTGGGTCAGACATCCCCCGTTGAAATAGCTCGGTGCTGCCTCGTTGTTCATCATACTGAGGATCCTACAGGTAAAAACAGGCATAAAGGCATCAGAAACCTGCTGCTTCCTGCAGAACGACACAACAGAGCAGAATGAGGTCTACTTGATGCCGGGGAACTTTCTCCTGATCTCCTCCACAAACACAGGAAGGTTGTTGATCTTGTTCTTGTTGATGCACACGGTGGTGACACTCGGCATGTAGGGGAACTTGATGTGAGACGTGTAATTATTGCAGTCCAGAATCAGAGTGCTGAGCTTCTCCAGCCGTCCCAACAGAGCCGGGTTCCAATAAGAGCAGAATGAAGGAGAAAAACCACAACTATAAATCAGCTTCAGGGCTTCTCCTCTTCCTCTGACGGCTCCAGCAACCACAAATGTTCTCTTTGTCATCTTCTAACGTTCCTTCGTATGATTCACCAGAACTGCAGAGCAAAGCCACTTTCCTCTGATATCAGTGTTATTGTTTTCAATGAAAACACTGATCGTTCATTGTTGTTGTTGATTCGTCACATTTATAAAAGCCTTCCCCGTGCATGACTACTTCTCTTCATCCCTCGCTTTTGCCCCTCAGCTGATGGAAGATCAGCTGATCTCACATCTGAGGCTCCTCGTGTGTTCTTCATGTCTGTTTTCTATTTTCTATCTTCCTTGATGTGTTTCTATGTTTTGACTTTTAGGACATGCTTGTACTGAATGTGACTGGATGAGCACCATGTGCGGTCTTTAACGACCTTAACGAAGGAGTTGTAGATGACTACAGTCCTGCTAGCGTTGGGTAAAAATACCATGTCTAAAATATTATTAAGTAGCAAAAACCTGTACCTTCACACTCATTTATAGCTTTGGGATGGATCTAATTCAATTAAAATTCATTCAGTTTAATCAATTAAATTCATAATAGTTAAATTCCAAGTGATCACTATTTGAAGTGAAAACATTTTCACATTTATAAGACGGTAAACAGCTCAGTGTGTCACTGAAGATTTAGCATCAAGATGACTGGATGCTGCATCTAAAACTTCTGTTTGTGTTTTAAACACATTTAGTAAAGATCTGCAGCTGTGAAGCAGCTCGTGGTCACATTCATTAGTCATACTTTAGGTAACATAACATTTCTAACCCAGACATGCACTTTTAAAAGATGTTTCAACATTTCAGCTGTGTTAAGGTGAGGAATAGAGTTGAAACCTACTTTGCATTTTTAAATGACAAACTAAACATTTTTACTGTAAAAACTCAAATACTTTAAGCTAGGCTGACAGTAAAGCAGCTGATGGAGGTATTTGATGAAACTGAGCGACTGGAGACCAAGGGTGTGTCTGAATCCAGGGGTAGGATGCTTGTGAGGACGCTTCCTCACAAGCATCCTACCCCTGGATTCAGACACACCCCCAACGTCTGATGAACCTGATTAAAGCCTGTTAGCCCAGAAAGAGACTTGATGCTGACAATGTGTTGCTACTTTCCTTGTCTGCTGGATTAATGAGTTAAATTCTGGATTAATTTGGGATTTTCAGTTGAATTCAACTGTTTCCCTTCTATCTGTTACTGTGGTAATCAGATACAAGGGTCACAGCCATCAGCACCTCGTCTTCTCTCTGAGCCAGTAATTTATTTAAAACTGTTACTGCCTCCAGTTTGTCTGTTATCATGTAAATACAAGGCTTCATGGATGGTTCTGAAACTTTGGTTGGAGATGAAAAGGATACTCATCGAGTAGGTTGTAACTCAGGTCCAGAACCTCCAGCGTGTCCATCTGGGTTCAAATGGCATCATATGGGATCTCGGTTAGGCCCTGATAAGCAAATGAAAGCCTGAGGTTTGACTGTGTTGGTGATCCATGACCCAGACAGAGCTGCTCCTGCTGAAGGGGAGTTTGACCAGAACCTACAAGCAACAGGAAAAGGTTACCACACATCAGCCATTTATTTACTGTTTATGTAACAGATGCTTTTATTAAGGGTACAAATTACTTTTTATTATTTTTAAATTAAACTGATAAAATAGGAATAAATAACAGCAAGGTTTTGGGCTGATATGCAGTCAGGATTTCTCCCAAATCCATCCTGTCTTAGATGTGAACATGGGAACTGTTGAACTACTGATGTATGTTTGAAACAATAACACAGTGATTTAGAGTTGTCTACTAGGGCTGTAACAATATTGGCAATATTGCGATATCGTCGTAGTAAAATGACCACAACATCGTCGTGGTCTTGTCACAATATCGTAAGTACGTCTTGAGGTAAAAATAACACTTTTCAGTCTGCTCCACCGGAGCATAGCAAAGTAAACTACATAGACCATGATCCTTTGCTTCCGCGTCATCGGCCAGTTCACCAATGGAAGTGCGTGCAGCCCACACCGCAAAGCTACACAAACATGGAGTATGGAGGCTACAGCGGTGAACGCAGCACGGAGGATTCCAGTCAAAGTATTATATGTTGTGAGTCTAATTATCGTGAATCTCCCCACAATATTGCAATAAATATTGTATCGTGAGGTTCATATCGCGACAATATCATATCGTGAGATTTTGGATATTGTTACACCCCTATTGTCTACTAAATGCTTCATGAAATCCCAGGACTGCTGACTGTTGTTCACCATGTGGACAAAGTCCTGCGCTCGTGCGAACCCATGGACCTGCATGAGCTGACATGTTTGCGCCGCCGCAATGTGTTGCAGACTTCGGTGTAACAAGGCTTTTACAGGGTGAAGATACGCCATTATTGTTAATAAACCGCATTAAGTTGAACGGCAGTAAAAACTACACCAGCTGTCCTACTATAGTGTATAATTATGTCACCGTGACTTGTAAATATAGAACATTAATTGATATCACACAAACAAAGCTAGTTTTGGTCGCATCTATATGACACAGCTTCTTCTTCGTTGTCTTCATTAGGAGTAAACAAGCCAGTTTGGACTTGCCGCCACCTACCGGACAAAAGTGAAACAAGCGTGCAATACCAAAAATGCAACGTTGTTACAATTGCTCTAATTGGGACAAAGACCAACGTTTTCTTTCGGATCCCGAACGTAGTGTGCCACAAAGGACTTGTGTTTTTTTTTTTAAAAAAACTTACTGAAATAAGACGGCAGAAATCGATTAGTAATCTCTGGCTAAAAACAGGAGGCTCTGAAAAGGACAATGCTAAAGTTTGCAGCGATCACTTTCTAACAGGTAAGGGTTTACTAAATGCTTTTATAGCATTTTATTGAACACATCCATAAAAATGGCAGGTAACAGTTTGATACTGTTTTCATGTGTCCCTACCGCAAATAGCTTTCAGAGTGCTAATGTTATTAGCAGTTAGCTTAGAGTTGTAAAGTGGCGTTTACACCCTAAAAACAAACGTACCAGAAAGTTATTTACACGTAGATAGATTCTAGCACATGAACATACTCGTTGTTATCAACAGCGATATCATTATTATCATGAGCTAAGTAATAGCACAACTCACTACTTACCTGAGCAAAAACAAGTCAGTCATTTATTAGAGCATCTCAGGATCACTAAATGGTTTACCCAACCTGAAATAAAATAGTTGTAGGCTTCCAGGCTTTTCATTTGGTTTGCTGTATAATACGAAGTGCAGCACGAAGTAGTTATGTTGATCGCTTCAGTGCTGGGTAAATCCTCCAGAGTATGAAAACGCCGACCTTTTTTAACTATATGGGTCGTAACCTACATGAAGATGTATTTTTTCGCGATATCATGTCTGTGCCCGTCCATTTAAAGCCTTAACTATCCTCCATCGCGCTGTGTTTTGTAACAAAACACTTCCTGCCCCGCATTTCGCGCGACTTCCGGGTCACGTGAGTGAAACCCAGCGGCAGCGTCGGCAGCGTCATTACGCAGGGCGTCGACGTGATCTTGGGATCGTCGTCGTTCAGTGGTGCGCGTGCGTAGTGGGCGTGTCTACGTCTCAAAGATATGATGTCATACAACACGTCATCACAGCCACTTCATAGGATTCCAGGCAGACACTGTCATTTCTCGGTGGGCTGTTGAGCAGAGAAGAGCTTTTTTTTTTGGCATTATTTCTCTTTGGAGTTTGCAGAACACTTGGAAATGGATTCAGATATGGACAAAACGTTTAAAATTCAGGAAGGCGTCTATATTATGAGTGAAACAAACATTTATCGTGTCAACAAAATTCTAAAACAGCGTAATTTTGGAGATCTTATTCAATGCATTCATATTGAAACCGGAGAAATCTTTGCTGTGAAATGTATTCGGGAAAAGTTTGCTGATAAATACAAACAAGAAGCTGAAGTTTTACAGTATCTTTCACAACTGAATTCTGATGACAACTGCTTGTTAATGTTTAGAGAATCTTTTATTTATCAAGGCTGGACTTTTCTTGCTTTTGAGAAACTGGATTTGACGCTAATCGAATTTATGAGACAAAGAAACTGGAAACCTTTGGACCTCGAGGATATAAGGAATATTGCTTATCAAATGCTTTTAGCTTTGAAAGCCTTAAAACAAACAGGCATAACTCACACAAGCATAACGCCTGACAATGTTATGTTAGTAAACAACAAATTATTGCCATTTAAAGTTAAGTTAACTGGCTTTGGAAATGCAGCGCTAACAATAACGTTACCATTACACGACATCCCTCAAATTTGCGGATATGCAGCCCCAGAAATTCTGTTGGATTGTCCCCTTGACGAGAGTGTGGACGTGTGGAGTCTAGGAAGCACGTTAGCGTTTTTATTCCTGGGTTTTCCAATGTATCCTACACACGATGAGTACAGTTATATGAAAACAATTGTACAACACTTTGGTCAGCCCGATGAAAGTTTACTGAATAAGGGTTGGCGAACCAAACACTTTTTTAATCCTGGATCGTCTTGGACTTTTAAAACAATGGAAGAATATGTGCAGACAACGGGAAAGGAAATTAACACAAGTTATCATGGTTACAAAGAGTTGGTGTCTCTGGATTCCTTAATAAATTCAGAACCACAAGTACAAGGTCAAATTCAGCTGGAAGACAGGAAAGCATTTGTAGATCTTTTGAAGAAAATGCTACGTGTGAATCCTAAAGATAGAATATTTCCAGCAGATGCGCTGGTTCACCCGTTTTTTACAGCGGGGAACCGTTCCAATGCCAGTAACAGTCCATATGCAACCATAGTCAATGAAATAACGACAGGGGGTGATTATAGGACACCAGACAATATTCTTTCACAGGACTTAAAGGACTCAGAAATGGGAATTCAAGAGTCAACAGATTTGTCATCGGACGAAGATATAGAAAGAATTGTAACATTAACGAAGGGTGACGTTATCAGAAGCTCATTAAATGTTTACTGTGTGGAGAAAGAGCTTGGATCCGGGGCATTTGGACAAGTTGTAATGTGTAGAATTGAGGGAACAGATAAATTAGTAGCAATAAAATTAATGTCAGAAGAGGACGAAGCTACACAAGAAATGGATGCAATGGAGTACCTCATGGATCACGACTCTACCCAAAAGTTTATAACCAAATTTATAGAAGGATTTGAAAATAACAATTGTTATTATCTAGTGTTTGAACTTTTGGATAGAAGTCTGCATGACTTGATGGAAGACAGGGATGGGGAACCTCTGAAGTTGTCTGAAATCAGGATCATCGCTGAACAGTTGTTGGAGACACTTAACTTTCTTCAGCATATCGGTGTGACTCATACAGATATCAAACCAGACAATGTCATGCTGATAAACCATGATTCACAACCGTTTAGAGTGAAACTGATAGATTATGGACTTGCCGTTAAAACATCTCAATTGTCAGAGAATGATGTCAAGCAGGCTTCAGCGTACAGTGCACCAGAAATCCACTTGGGGATCCCATGTGATGAAAGTCTCGACACATGGGGCCTCGGATATGTGCTGGCATTTTTGTTTCTAGGTGGGACCCTCTGTCCAAGGGATGAGTATGAAGCTGTCAGAATCATGGTAAAGCTTCTCGGCCTGCCTGACAGTTATTTTCTTAGCACAGGTTGGCAAGCCAAACGCTTTTTCACTCTGGACCAGAGCGGGCCTGAACATGTGTGGAGGCTCAAAACGCCTGAAGAATACGAAAAATTCACAGGAAATAAGATTGTGAAGAGTGACCAAATTTATGATGACTTAGAATCTCTAGATGATTTAGTAAATACGGTATCAGAAACAGAATATCCAGCTGAGGTCGAAGACTTAAAAGCTTTTGTAGACCTGCTAAAGAAAATGCTGAGTGTGAATCCTGGAGATAGGATCCGTCCAGAAGATGCACTGAATCACACTTTTATTACATTGGAGCACCTTACTGAGGCCAGAAACACTACCTATGTGACTAGAGATCATGAAACAACAACAGGGGGTGAAGATAGGAACCCAGATAATTTTCTAAAAGTCTCAGACACGGAAATTAAAGAGTCGTTCAATGAAGAGATCGAAACAACTGTAATATTGAAGAAAGGCGATGTTCTCAGAAGCTCATCAAATGTTTATTATGTGGAGAAACATCTTGGATCTGGGGGGTTTGGACACGTTTTCATGTGTAGAATTGAAGGAACAGATGAGCTAGTAGCCGTAAAATTAATGTTAGAAGAGGATGAAGCTATGCATGAAATGGACGCGTTGAAATTTGTCAAGGATCGTGAAACTACCCAACAGAATATAATCAAGTTCATTGAAGGATTTAATTATAACAATTATTTCTGTCTCGTGTTCGAACTGTTGGATCGAAGTCTGCATGACTTGATGAAAGACAGACTTTGGATTCCTCTGAAGGTGTCTGAAATTAGACTTATCGCCAAACAGTTGCTGGAGACACTTGACTTTCTTCAGAATATCGGTGTGACTCACACCGATATCAAACCAGACAACGTCATGGTGGTCAATAGTGACTCACAACCATTTAGAGTGAAACTGATAGACTTTGGATTTGCTTTGAAGACATCTCAATTATCAGAGTACGATCTCATCCAGGTGATACCGTACAGGGCACCAGAGATCCACCTGGGGGTCCCACGTGACGAAAGTCTCGACACATGGGGTCTCGGGTATGTGCTAGCCTTTTTGTTTATAAGTCGTGACCTGTGTCCAAACGATGAGTATGAAGCTGTCAGGATCCTAGTAAAGCTTCTCGGTCTGCCTGACAGTTATTCCCTTAGCACAGGTTGGCAGTCTAAACGCTTTTTCACTCTGGACCAGAGCGGGTCTGAATATGTTTGGAGGCTCAAAACCCCTGAAGAATACGAGCAGTATACGGGAAATAAGATTAAGAAGTGTGGCCTATTTTTTGATACATTAGACTCGCTAGATGATTTAGTGGAAAGGGTACCAGAAACAGCTGATCCAGCGGAGGTTGAAGACTTAAAAGCATTTGTAGACATTCTAAAGCAAATGCTAAGTGTGAATCCTGGAGATAGGATCCTTCCATCAGATGCTCTAAATCACACATTTATTACGATGGAGCACCTTACTGAGGCCAACAGTCCCTATGTGACGATGGCTCATGAAATCATGACAGGGGGTGAAGACAAGAACTCAAACAGTGCTGCTCCAAATGGTGAAACATCTGACATCCCAAATCCTGCAGATGAAAGCTCTGATATCTCAAGCGTCCATCCACATGAAGAAGCTGTTGAGGAGACATCTAAAACCGTCTCCCTACAGGAACAATCCCAGGATAAACTCACAGAGGACGCCGGCACAGATGTTGGATGTAACACAAATATTATCGATACAGACGTCCCAACATTAGAAAATAGTGATCCACATTGTGTTGAGGTTGAAACAAAGGAGTCAGCTTTAACTAAAATAGGGAAATTCTTTTGGAGAATGTTGAATCAGTTTGCAGACTTAGTTGAATATATAGAAATTAGATAAAAACACACACAAAAACACACCATACTATTACTAATAACTCATTATAACTTCTATATATTAGAAAAACTAAGAATCAGAAAGACTTTATTTATCCCCTAGGGGCAATTTAAAAGAGTTTAAGATCAAAAAGGCGTAACCAGAGATTAGCAGAACTAGTAGCTATAGTAGCATGGCACCCTGGGACACCTCCTTTAGAAATATACTCATCTTTCCTCCTAAATAACCAATTTTATGAAATAGATTCTTTCATGAACCACTATGAAAACGTAGCTCAGACATCCACATCGAGAGAAGCCAGGTGAGGTGGGTTGAGCAGGTGGTCAGGATTCTCAAAATCACCAACCTCTTCATTCCCACAGACGAGGGGAAAAAGATTAAAAATAAAATGAAAAAATAAACAAAAATAAAGAAAGGAGCATAATTGGCTGCTAATAACTTGTTAATGATAATAATAATAATAATAATAATAATAATAATAATAATCTGTAAAGGTTCTTTTTCCTGCATCATTCACATTTGTGTTCATCTGTAAAACATTTAGTTGACAGCCACAACACAAATGTGAGTGATGCAGGTTTTGCTTAACCTTTCACGTCACCAACAAAAAGCAAAAGGCACCGGTAACGGTACTCTCAGAAAATGAGACGGGGTTCGATTCCCTGCAGTGCCCTGCTGATTGTTACTGAGGTTTTCATTAATATAGCACCTTAAAAACCAAAGTTACATGGAATAAAATACAATAAAACACATTAAAGCCAATCAGAAGTAATTAGTTGGAGCAATTTTTTAAAAATGATGCAAAATAATTCAAATCAGTCAGATCCCAGGCCTGGAGATTGTAGATGACACAGAGGTTCTGGACTAAGAGAGAGTCCAAGCCAGAAAAACCTACCGGCTGCAGCAGAGCCACCTGAGTAACAGGAGACATTTCCATTTCCCCTTGAATTCACTTGCTAATAGGGGTGTAACAATATCCAAATCTCATGATACGATATTGTCACGATATGAACCTCACGATACAATATTTATTGCGATATTGTGGGGAGGCTCACGATAATAAGACTCACAACATAAAATACTTTGACTGGAATCCTCCGTGCTGCGTTCACCGCTGTAGCCTCCATACTCCATGTTTGTTTATCTTTGCTGTGTGGGCTGCACGCACTCCCATTGGCGAACTGGCCGATGACGCGGAAGCAAAGGATCATGGTCTATGTAGTTTACTTTGCTATCCTCTGGTGGAGCAGACTGAAAAGTGTTATTTTTACCTCAAGACGTACTGTAGGATATCATGACAAGAACACAACGATATTGTGGTCATTTTACTACGATGATATCACGATATTGTCAATATTGTTACAGACCTACTTGCTAAGCTTGAACATCTTTTATGATAAATGACCCGCGCATGTATAACACTTATCAGAGTCAGAGAACTCCAAAGCACTTTACACTACAGTGTATCATTCATCCATTCACACCCTGGTGATGATGAGCTACAGTGTAGCCAGAGCTGCCCTGGGGGCATGATTTGGAATCGTAGGATGGCCAAGGAAGGTCCCGCCTTTCTCGTCTCTGATTGGCTGGAAGGGCTCTCCTACGATTGGCTATTTCATGCAACAGCAAACCGTCTTCCCTCGCTGCAGGTTTTTATGTCTGCAGCCAGATCTTGGGTTTTTTTGAAGAACATGCATGTTCTATGAACTTAGCTCTATAATAACCATTCTGTCCTGTTTTACAACAAACCAGTTTCAGTTTCTTTTATAAAAGAACCTGAAAAACGTCAAAATGTGAACTTGTAATAAATCTTGTTGCATTTATCACACTGTTGGATTGACTTTATATCTGATGGCTCTCCAGCATGGGGTTATCTTATTACTACAGGTTATATTATGTCTTCACTTTCATAGGTTAAGGCTGTTTGCAAGTTAGGACACATCTCTCATCATCTGTTTAAATGTGTATCATTTAATCTACATTTATTTCAAAGCTGATTATGATTTAGACCTATTTTTCACCAGTTTTTATTATTCTAGAAAACAAACAGACCTGCTGCACACAGCTGGGCAAAATAGGGCAGTTTTATTATATTTCATACCGAGGTAAGGCACACATAGCCTATGTGTCAATGGGTTAGTGGAGTACATATTATTATGTCGCTAAATTTACATTTTCTTTACAAAACTCCCCAAAACAGCTGTTCTGTTGGTGGCAGAACAGTCTGCACTTAGCGAGGGAAGACAGTTTGCTGCTAAATGAAATAGCCAATCGTAGGAGAGCCCTTCTAGCCAATCAGAGGCAAGAAATGCGGGATCTTACTCGGCCATCCTACGATTCCAAATCACGCGCCCTGGGGCAGCCTGACAGAGGTGAGGCTCCTGAACAGGCGCCACCGGTCCCTCTGACCCCCACCAGCAGGCAAGGTGGGTTAAGTGTCTTGCCAGGAATCGAGATCCGATCACTGGACACCCCGCTGTACCTGCTCAGCTACTGCTGCCCCTTTTACCACCTTTCAGCAGCTGTGACGATGGTTTTTATACAGTCAGTTTTGTATCTGAGCTGTGAGGCGGTATTTTCTTATTTTATATTTTTGATAAGAAGTGTGAAAATGATAGTCTGACTGTGATATAATGTAGGCAATATGTCTTTATTTGGTTAAGCCCGCCCCCCTGTCCAATAGAGCCCCATGCAATTTAAACTGAGCGCCTCTCAGCATTAGCCAATAGCATTGGACATTTGCTTACATACAGATGTCAGTCAGAGCATGTGTGTGTGTTTGTGGAAGTACTCAGACTGATGCAGAGTTATTTCATATGAACAGATAAGTCTTTAAAATATGAATAAACAGAATAAGGTGACAATAATAAATATAAAACAATGTTTTAGTTCTGTTACCTGGCTAGAGGTGTAATCATGGAAAAAACTCAGGATTTCGGCTTTAACCTCCTGAGGCTGTTTTTTTTTCCTCATAGCACACAAAAAATACACAAATTTAAAAAAGGGATAAAAATAAATAAGGATATTTGTATTGTTGGTTAAGTGAAAATATTAAAGCTACTCAGTATAAATTAAAGAACTAGAAGGAAGCAATAGTTATATAAATAAATTAAATAATAATATGAGGCAATATTATTAGTATTGCAATTGAACGCCAACATATTCACAAATCAGGGTCTCATCAACTTTACATTTTTGTGCACAAGCACATAGCTACTGGGTCAGAAGGTGCCTCCTGTGATGAGCTATTATTCACTATCAGATTTAAAGGATTTCCTGTCCTCCTTATGTTCTTCAAAGCTTCTGCATATGACATAATGCTTGTTATTTTCACTCTGTGGACTTCTTTAGCTTCTTTTTGAACAGAACAACCTCTGTGTTCTCCTCCACAGTTACAACACTTAACTTTTGAGTGTTTTCCACAGTTAGCCTCCATATTTGCACATCTAAGCTTTCCCTTACATTTCTGTGCGGTACGCCCCATTCTTTGACAAGCCTAACATCTGAGAGACATAGGAAAATATTCCCTCACATTATAAATCATACAACCCATTTGAACTGATATCCTCTAACTGTAAGAGCACTGATGAGGTTCATTTTAGAACTCCATCCCTTTCACTTTAAGCCTCATTGACTGCCTTCATAATGTCTTTTTTGACATGCTGAGAAAGCCTCCTGTCATAACTCCTCTGATCTTTTGTTGATCCAGGTGTTGATTCTCTTCTGTAGTTGCAGTTTGCTAGAAGCCTGTATCAAAACACTTTTGCTTTGAACTCAGAGACATTTGATTTCTCTTGATTGGGAGGTAAATTCAACTGACAGTCTGAATTCTAGGAATAGTTTCCTTTCTGTGTTTTCTGCTTGTTAAACAGTTGTTTGCAGATCTTTCTGAGTGGTGTTGGATTTGTTTGGGTTGTAACGCCCACCCATTTCACTCATGCAATCAGACCAACTAACGTCTCTTCCTTGTTTTTGTCTTCCTCCACTGACCCCTTGGATCTGGACATCATCCACCCCATGGCATCACTATCACCCCCACCTTGACATGAGGATGCAGTAAACAGCTTATGCAATCGGCCCTGATAGAAAATTTAATCCTACTATGATTGACTTTTACACCCTGAAGCTGTCCAGCCCTCAGGACAAGAGTACCTCCCCTTTTTGAGTCCTGGTGACTGAGCTCCATAGAGCTGCCTAGAATAAGCAGGCACAGGTAGCCATGACTTTTTTCTACTTATATTCTAATAACGGTGAGTTCATGTAATATCTGTAACGTGTAAGATGAATGATCCTTATTGCATTCACACATGTAAAACAAAAAGAGGGTGCGCTGCAGAGGAGTACTTAGGCAATAATTTTCCCAAACTTTTAAACAGTATCTTAGAAATAAAACAACTATTCAGTAGCAAAGAATACAAAGGTTTTCATTTAATCCAGCACCTGTTTAGCTTTAGTTAAAGGTTGAATATGGAGCGTATATCTTTCGTTCGTTCATTCTGTGTATCTCTTCTACTTGCATCACTTGGTTCTTTTCTGTGTTGAAAAAAAGAACCAAGTGATGCAAGTAGATCTATTATAAATTTGAGAGTGGAATCATTGGGAATTATTCTGTTGAGTCTAGTGACCTCTCACTAGAAGTCCTATTACAAGGCACACATCTGGACGGCTGTTTATTCTAATCAAATCCCTCCAAGTGACCCAGGAAAACAACACCCCGTTCAGGAACCCATCCAGAGAATCCAAAGAGACCAGGACATCTGGATGGCTCAGAAACTCCCATCTCACAGCTGGGAGCCACAAAAAGTGGACTCTATTGTGGACTCTGAGGTATTAAAATGAAATTAAACTCATGTTAGCATCTCTAAATAATCCATTGTTGTGAACACCTTCAGGTTGACTCTGTAGATTAAAGGGTTAGTGTTAAAGACCAATTTCACTGAGAAACCGTTTTTTATTTGTTATTTTTAATATTGCGTCGGTCACTGTGAGTTTAACATGCAGGCTGAATGTGAAAATGGTCTTCTACCCCTATTTCCTGTATTAGCCGCTGATAGAAAAGGCTCGGGTCAGAAAAGTCACACTGTCAATTTGCATTCATGGACTCACCTGTAGAGTCAGTGGTAGAGTCGTGTTGCTGTTAGCCAATCAGAGCAGAGTTATCCACATATCAGGAAATAAGACTCCAAATCCGGCTGATTTCTGCTCCCCTCTCATCTGAATAACTTCTAGGTCCTGAAACAGGAGTGCCAGAGCTTTTTTACCCTCAGAAATCGACTCATTCATTTATACTAGAGACCACTGCAGATGTGCTGAAAAAACGAGTGCACTTGGTTTTAAAGGAACATTTTTCAGAGTGACCTCTAGCCACTAAAACATCTAACATCTGAACCATGTCTTCCCAAACTACCTCCTCCTGCTCATTTCTATGTTGTTGAAGATGTTCCAGGGCTTAATTAGAGGATATGTCTTATTTTGAAAGGGCACATTCCATTAGATGTTTGCTATGATCAGGGAACTCTCTGTGCCAGTTTGTCAAAATCACAGCAATTAATTACTGGCTTTTCCCAGGTGAGTCTGATGTGCACCCCAAACTGAGCTTCTCTACACCATCGCACCTGGCCGTGGCGTGGGACGCACTAAACAACTACATAGAGGATTCATTAGGAGCAAATTAAATAAAAATATTCAAATGCTGTTAAGCTTCCTCAAATAAAGGTGCATATTAGTGTAAATTAACACACTTTATAGCTGCTGTTTAAAGTAAATCACATTTCAATCAGAACAAATGTAACTGATTTAATCTGCTGTTTCATTTGTTCAAAGAAGTAAAGTGTTGTCAGTGTTATCCGGAGTCGGGTCATGGGGGCAGCAGCCTAAGCAGAGAGGTCCAGACTTTCAGCCACTTGGGCCAGCTCTTCTGGGGGAATCCCAAGGCGTTCCCTGGCCAGCTGAGAGGTATAGTCCCTCTAGCGTGTGTCCTGGGTCTTTCTTTGGGTCTCTTCCCGGTTGGACGTGCTTGGAAAACCTCACTAGGGAGGCGTCCAGGAGGCATCCTAACCAGATGCCCGAGCCACCTCAACTGGCTCCTCTCGATGTGGAGGAGCAGCAGATCTAGTCCGAGCCCCTCCCGGATGACCCTTCTCACCCTATCTCTAAGGGAGAGTCCAGCCACCCTGCAGAGAAAACTCTTTTTGGGCACTTGTATCCACGATCTCGTTCTTTCGGTCACTACCCAAAGCTCGTGATCATAGGTGAGGGTTGGAACGTAGATCGGTAAATTGAGAGCTTTGCCTTCCAGCTCAGCTCTCTCTTCATCACGACAGACCGGTACAACGCCCCCATCACTGCAGATGCAGCACCAGTCTACCTATTGATCTCCTGGTCCATCTTTCCCTCACTCATGAACAAGACCCTGAGATACTTAAATGTCTCCACTTAGGGCAGGACCTCGTCCCTGACCTGGAGAAGGCATTCTACCCTTTTCCGACTCAAGACCATGGTCTCGGATTTAGAGGAGCTGATTCTCATCCCAGCTGCTTCACACTCGGCTGCGAACCGCTCCAGCCAAAGCCGGAGATCACGTTCTGACAAAGCCAACATGAACATCATCTAAAAAAAAGCAGAGACCTGATCCTCAGGCCACCAAAACAAATCCCCTCAACACCTTGGCTGCACCTAGAAATTCTGTCCATAAAAGTTATGAACAGAATCAGCTTTACATGGAGAGGGAAAAAACTGCAGGTGTTAACAGGAATTTGCGATAACTATGGCAATGTAAACAATTTGTCAAAACTCTGTTCATCATGCCCCGCCCCCTCCCCTGTGCGTTCTAGAGTCAGTGTTGGCCTCTGTGAACTCTGGTGTCACACCGCTGTTTTTGATCCGGTATTGTTTGATTTACAAATGAAGCACTGATGTGTACATATGGTTGTTTGATACAGCTGGATTGTTTGTGAGAACTCAGTTTTCCTGATTTGAGCCTACATCCTTGTTTGGTTGGAAGTCTTTTGTATACGAGGCAACATTACTGAGCATCGGTACATCATCTATGTTAGCGCTGGTTTGCATGCCTTTCATAGTTTCTGTAATTGCTTGAACACCCCACAACCCCACCCCCGCTCCATTCCACCCAGCCGCTGCAGCTCAGATCTCAGAACAGAGGGATAATTAAAAGAAAAGTGACCTTTATCTTTAGCTCTGGAGCTTAGGCGAGCTCATGCTCGTGGTTACACACCATCCTCTCCTGTTAATGGACACACACCAAATCAAACCTGAGTCATTATACAGGTCTAAGATCTGACCTCTTTCAAAATGGATCTGCAACCCTGACCAGTCAGTCCCTCACACTTTATTTGTAACTGGTTTATTAAAATGTAGATCATGGTGTTTCCTCCTGCTACGTGTAGCAGCTAGTGAAGGAAACCAACCACTGGTAAGTAATCGCTGTGTTACAAAGCTGTTTGAGCCTTTTGTGGTGTTCAGTATTCAACTGGGTTTTCAAGGTTGTGTGGAAGAGCTGAGAGAAATTTAATGGGACTCTGAGAAGCTGTTTGCAGCCTGTCGGTGTTGTAACACTGTGAAATAATCAGTTGTGGGTTTCAGGATCCATTAAAAACTCCTTCAGTCATTTTCTGCAGACTATAAATGTTTCCTTCAGTGAAAGAAACAGACTCAGAGGTTTTATTATGATCAGAAGTCCCCACTAGTGGCTGGTTAACGTCTCACACACCAGAGGATGAGTCACTGGATTAAGTTCACTCTTGATCTAATGATTTAGCTCAGATTCACTAATCCAAACAAATCTTTCTGAGTTCTGAAATCTCAGTCAGCTCCATATTTCTGCTGAACCGATGATTGAGTTGATCACATCTTCTACTTGAACCTGGTATTGGGATTAATGGAGAAACACTAAACTGGTCTTATTTATTTGATATATTCCAGTTTATTCATGTTAATAAGGAATCTTAGTGATGATTTGTTATGCTGAGGATATTTATGCTCTGATAGGGATCTAGCGAGAGTCCTAAAAGCAGACAGGACAGGGTGTCTGCCTCATGGATGCTACCTGGTTCCACCAGAGAAGAACCTGAGCACTGAAAGCTCTGACTCACTTTCTACTTTTAGAAACTCTAGGAACCAAACCTGGAGTCTGAGAGCCAGGTGCTCTTCTGGACACATCTGGAACAAGAAGATAGGAGAAGAAACTTGCTCATTCAGAGCTTTAGAAGTTAGAAGTCAAATTTTAAACTCCGTTCTGGATCTTACAGGACGCTGATGAAGTGGCTGGAGAAAACAGGAGAAATCTGATGTCTTATCCCTTTAATTATGCTGTTATAGGTTTACCCTGACTTCACACTGGAGGCATCAGTAGAACGGACTTCAAAGGTTTGATTATGCCATCCGCCATTAAACCAAAAAGAAGAAGAAGGAGATCACGTTTGATGTCACTGTTTGATGTCATATATTATGTTGTTCCTCTCCACTGCCAGGATTAAAGCAATAAAAAACACGCTGTTGCATTTCTCGAAAGAAATTGGTAGTAAATAAAGCCTTGAGGTAACATGTATTGACATAGATATGAAATCGCTGCAATAGTCTTTTATTTAGAAAATTACCAGATGTTTTACACTGAAACCGTGTGTGATTTCCTGTCTAGCCCTATGTTAACTGCAAAAATTGACATGTCCCAGAAGCGGCTCGCAGCAAAAATAGAACCTGATCCTATCCTTAGCGGCATGGCGCAGCAAGCTGCTTCTGGGACGCGCCTGAAAATTTCCGCGGCGCAGCTCGTTTGGATCACCCCTATAGACTATAATGGATTATATTTGAAGCAGCAATGTTCAGCTGGTCTGGGGTTTATTTTCTGTTCTGTTTACATCGGCTACAGGGGTTTCACAGGTAATGAAACAAGTTGAAAGTTTCTTTTACACTGATTTCGTGTTTGGCACATTTCATACACAGAGGCAATTCAATGTGCTGGTGCAATCTGAACTGCGGCTTTTGGCGTGTTTTGGAATTGTAGCACATTCTGGGACGCGTCCAGAACGTTACAATTAGCTGCCGCTGAAAAGGAGTTTGTCCACTATAACGGCGGCTAATTGCCGCGTGGTGTGTTTCGCGGCCATTTCGCGCTGCTTTCACAACCATTGGAAAGAAGGGGTAAGACAGCTGGATGACAGAAACGTACCCGTGTACCGGGGACACAACAGAAGTATCTCACATCCTTCCTGTTGTAAAATTAAAATGGTCTTGCACTGAATGGCACCAGACATGCTGTTCTACCTGCTTCAACTGCTAGAGCAGGACAGGTAAAAAAAAAAAAAAAAGAAATGACAACTCACTCTGTCCCTCTGGTTTATTTATTTCTCTCTCTTGTCCTCTCAGACTCCCGTCTGTCCATCCTGGCTCTGCTGGAGGTTTCCTCCCGTTCCACGGGGAGTTTTCCTTTCCACTGTCGCCTTGGGATGCTTCAGTTCAGTCTGTTGGTTCCTTTGTGGTGAAGTAATGTAAATTCAAATTTAAACTCCAAGGCTGCCAATGCATGGAGCAGAGTGTACATACCATGCATGTAGACTGTTTGTGTATGGCGACCAGGGTGGTGAGCAGAAAACGAGAGCGAGAGAGACTGATGGAGTAAGACTCTCTTTAAATTGCACCCTCAGCTGGCGATGGGCCAACCAATTTCACACAACAGCACAACTTAATTGGAAGTGGAGGTAGCCATCCTGCTATACCTTATATAGGGCAAATTTGACTAAATGACATTTTATAATTGATTGAATCTAATTTTATTACAACTGGGTTTGAATCTGGACCTGTTGCTTTCTGTTTTCCACTAAACTAACATTAATACAGAAACAAAGACTCATCCTTCCAGCAAATCAGCCCTTTGAGAAACCAAAGTTTCCCTTTATTCCACAAAGCATCTCTATGTGATACAGTCTGACTTCACTGCACATTAAATCCTGTTTGAATGAATCATTTGTCCTCCGTGTCACCCGTTTCTTTAATCCCACGTCGTCTCTCATTACCTGAAACTGAATAAAACATGAGGCCCATTTGCATCACTGAAGAAGCATCAAGTGTCATAAAAACAGGGACTTTCAGAGTCCTCGTCTCAGAAAAATCCCTTTTGGTTTAAGTTGAGCGTGCACGCCGACAGAGGAGCGTCTTACTGCAGAGCTCCTTTCATCTGATGGTGGACTTCCTCTCTGCTGCTCAGAGCCGGCCTGCGCTTCAGAGATACGCAGACTGGAGATCAGCTTCTGCTTGATGCTCAGAATAGAGGAGTCCATCTAAAGCTCTGGAAACCTCACACTGAGCCTAGTTATCTGTTTTAGTCCAGGATTCACTTAAGGCCAAACAGAAGCTAAAATAAACGTTTCAGATGGAAACGTTATGTATTTGTGTCTGTCAGTAGATCAAAGATTAGCCGATTCTTTCATGGACTGAATACAGGAATGTCTGTTTCTTCTGGGTGGTTGAGGACTTTTAATTCCACTTTCAAAGAAGTCTGTCTGAAAAGTGACGGTCACTCAGAGCCCCAGCATCCGTGAAACACGTGTCTGAGACGAGGAGGAAGGATTTCAGCCTGTTTGTTTACCTCTTAAGGAAAAGGAAAAAGGTTTATCGTTGGAAATGAGGTCATCCCTGTAACGTCTCCGCCTGCCGTCCACAGCTTTGACTTTGCCTGTAAAAGAAGCTGTTTGTCTGAGCTCTGATAAGGTCCGGAAATAAAAGCTGACGTTGAAGATGAATGTGTCCCTCGGCCACTCTCATCTATCAGTGGCGAGCACACGAGAACACGGGCCTGAAAACATGTCAGGGAGCTATCTGTGCTGCCTCCTCCCATCCTCCTCCTGCACTCCTCACTCTCAGGCACAATTCAAGTTCAAATCGTTTGTGGCAAGGGTACAAGACCGGCAGAAGTGGAGAGAATGCAAATCTGTTCTTAAGAGAGGACAATGGATGGCCACGAGCGCTCTGACAGCCTTTAGAAGAGACGGGCTGTCACCAGTTCTGTTTGTCTGATCTGCTGTCGCCACAGGCCACAGAACAGCTGTTGGAAATAAACAGTTTGTCTTCAAAATGACGCGAGCTTTCAGCTTCTTTAAATGGGTCAGAATCCAGAGATGAGAGTGAAGATGTTCTTCTGCATGTGTCACAAGGTTGACTTCCTGAGCAGACCAGCACTAGCTGACCCAGTGGCAGGAAGACCAGTGTCTCACTGGTCTGGGATTGGTGGAGACGAACTGTAAACAGCATTCAGAGAGTTTACAGAACACTTTATTCAGTCTCACAGCCTCACTCGCTTAATTATAAAAAAAGACTCAATTTGTCCCTAAGTAGTCACAATCATCACAGGCACACGGGGTCCTTCTGGAACCCGTTAAGAACCCTTCTCAGGTCTTTTTGAACCAGCATATCACCAATACAAAACCTATCTGAAACTTTGAAGTAACCAACTCAGAACCCAACTGGAGATTTTTAATAACCTGTTTGCAACATTTCTAAAACCCACCTGTAGGAATTTATCTGTAAACCAGCCGTAAGGCTTTAGGAACCTTGTTGGAACCCTTCTAGAACTTTTCTGTGACCCTTTGACACAGTGAGCAGCCCAGCAGCAGGTGGAATTGTTCTGACTGGTTTCTTGGGGCTTTGCACCAGGGGCGCCCCCAGAAATGTTTGATAAGGGTGGCCAGAGAGGATTTTGGGGTGGCACACTAAATTGGTCCTTGTGGCAACTGTGGGAAAGTTTAGCCTGTGGTGATGCATGCATTGCATGCTCCTTTATTCTTTTTTTATTAAAAACAGAATGCATCCAAAACACCTAACTCAAATTTCAGAAACACAAAATTTTCAGAAAAATAAATTTCAGTTATTTTAAATGTTATTTCGAAATTTGTTTTTACAATTTTTTTTGTTTAATTCGTCTGTTCACAAAAAACTATGGAGATAAACTTTTTTTAAATGGTGAGCAGCAGAAACATTTATACATGTTTTTTATTCTGATTTATTTACTCATTAATTGTATAATTTTTTTATTGGGTTTTACATTTACGTCTTGATCAAATAAGATGAATTTATGGTTTGAGCGAACATTAATATGATTTATTAACATTGGTCTTCCCTGGGGGGGGGGGGGGGGGGGGGGGGGGGGGGGGGGCATGGCCACCCCTGGCCACCCCTTGGAGGCACCGCTGCTTTAGACAGCCTGAGGGCTGAGTTTGGTTAAATTCTTTGTTTTGTAGCGAATCAGAGAGCAGGAAGACATTTTATCTCCACAGATCATACAGCTGATCTCATTCTATTGTCACGTCTATGAAAAACACTTTTAAACAACAGTCACTGCTTGTAAACTATCTTTAGTGATATTTTGTTTGTATTTGTTAAACAGCAAACTAGAGTTACACACAATCAGGATCAATAAACACCAGCTGGTTACAAAAAAGACCCGCCAGTGTTTATAATCTGCATCTCTGAGAATGTTTATGAGATCAGCTGACAACAGAGACTTAAGGCAGCACTTGACGTACGTGGTTTTATTAAAACACAGTAGTACAAGTCAATAGCACAGTACACACAAGAGGTAGGTTAGATCTTAATGTAAAAAAACGGTATACAGTTTACTGGTATCAGTTACACTCTCATACGCTTTGGTATAACTCGGGGAAACCTAACAGAAAATATCTTATTTAATATACTTTAAATCAAACCATCATCGTTATGATAAAATCTCCCCAACTGTGTTTCTCACAGCTTTTAGTCATTACATAGAGACAGGTATATTAATGTGTAATCCTTTTATATGTCAGTGATCTCACCTTCATAAACAGTCTGTGATTGCTCCACAAACTCACCAATGTTATCCCAGTTGCTCCATGACTTCATACAGGAGGGAATCATTTGTTCAGCTCCTGTTGACCTGAAGTGATAAGTGCTGCTAAATATACCACAGGAATAAATGCAAGAACACTTGCATCAGGTTTCCAGATGGAGAGTTCAATCCATCTTTGCTCAGAGAACAACAGAGCCTGAGCATGAAGTGTTTTCAACTGAAACGTCTGCATATGCTCAGTGCAGAGGAGCCTAAGACTATTTCTGGCCCTCAAGTGTCCAGGTGGAGTTTCAGGATTTGTACCTTCATCAAAAACAAGCCATAGCAAGTGCCATGCATGTCTACTGCCCTCTAGTGGATGATCTGGTGGGGCTTCATGGTAGCACTGCTATCTGACAAGGTTGCAGGTTAAAATCCCAGTTGTTGCCTTTCTGCGTCGAGTTAGCATTTCTTCCCCATGCATGTGTTTTCTCTAAATACTCAGTTTTCCTCCCACAGACCAAAAACATGCATGTTAGGTAGGTTTGGTTAAAAGCATCTGCTAAATGAGGAAGCAAAAACAAACAGAAGAGACTTGAATAGAGAACTTATTTCGTGTCCTTCAGTGTAGGTGTACCAGCAGCAAAGTAGATTTACAAGAAGAATATAAGACTATACTGTAATATATATATATATATATATATATATATATATATATATATATATATATATATATATATAAATATATATAAATATATATATATATATATATATACCTATGGGGCAAGGGCCAATTTTATTGCTGCCTGTCATTAAATAAATGGAGGCAATGCATTACATGGCAAGAACTGTGCTCTTACTTTTTTGAATTTCAAGTGACCATGACATTGTAAACTTTAACAGCAGTCACCCTTATCCCCTCTCATCGTGGACAATTAGGTATTTTTATTCAACTTTTAGGTAAAAAAGTGTAGCTTTTTTTAAGCCTACTCAGTGGATACTGGACTGTCTTTCTCCTCTCTGTTGTCTAGTTTCCAACTCTCTGAGTACCATGGCATTCTCAAGAAGCCTGAAACTCAGCTAAAATATTTGGTACACATTTTGCAAAGTTTTAACATTTCTATTAAAACTTTTTCTAAAATTCACGATCGCCACCATGAGAAACACAACTGGCAAAAATAAAACATAGCCTTCTTGTAGCATGTTGGTTTTTTATCTGTTTAATGCTGGGCTTACACCTGCAGACTTTGAAAAGATTTTGAAAAGACTCCAAAAGATTATCAGCTCACATCTAAAGACTGTTTTTAGTTCTAGACTAGTCTCAGACTAAATGCTGAATCTTGTCGGAACACTATTTACACGACTACAACTAGATTATTTTAGCATTTTATTCCCGCTAATGCTCTGCAGAAGTTTGAAATGGAGACGCAGCTTTTAGCTACTAGCTTTTGCCACTGCAGTCGTTTGTAGCGAAAAGAAACAGAAGAAAAAGGGTCAGAGAATATGGCCACTTCTTTCCGTTCTCCCCCCCCGTCGTGGTATGAATGGCAGTTTACGTCAAAAAGACACGGCTGCTCTGCCCACAGCTCGACCGAGCGCTCCTCTCTCTCCACGGTCCACTTTCGCCTGCTTGGAGCTCTTCTTTCAGCGTCTGTAGACATGTTTGTGTTGTTATGACTGACGGAGCTTCCTGGTTCCGCTGTGAGAACGTATTTTATTGGTTATTGATTGTTGTACGTCACTCCGACTACACTCCGACTAGAGACAATATCTAGCATGCTGGAAGTGAAAGACTAAAGACTGGCATAAATCGGGTCGCCGACAGCAGATTATCACATTTCATTTACCGTTCGAGACAACGGGAGCGCGCAGAGACTCCAATGAGATTCCTAAAGACTGCCAGTCTTTAGTCTGAGACCGTGAAATTTTGAAAATAAAAGTTGCGTGCAGATAAACATGTCATTTCCTGAGAAACCCCCGCAGCCGATGAAAACAGAACAGAAAATAAACAACAGACCTTTTTGGATACATGCAGCTGTCTTTCTCCTTGCTTCTTATTGTGTGGGCTTCTGAAATCACTCATGATGTTGCAATTCTCTCGTGATTTTGTGACTTTGTGGGACCAGCGGCGTGGAACGTTTTCATTCCCGTTTCGCGTTTGCAACACTCCTGATTGGAAGGGAGCTCGCAGGTAAAATGCTGCTATTACATTACACACCGCTTTCACGTCCGATGGAAAGGAGGCCTAACATGTCTGCCACGTCTGTCTCGTCACTCGTCACTCCCTATCCCCCACAGCCGTGCGTGCACCGCCACAGTTATAAATGACTTCCAGCTTTCAGTCCAGTGTAGAGCCCTGTGCGGGACTGTTTTCTTCATCCCGCTCCCGCTGAATTTCTGACCATTATCGCCTGCACCCGCATCATGTGTGTTACACTCCTTCCCGCACCCGCAAAACTCGGAGAAATTATTCCCGCACAATAAAAGAGATGCATTGATTTTGTGTCCTCTCTGGTCCCGCAGGAGAAAACATGTCATTTTATAGGTTATTAATACAGAAAACCCGTGAATTTCTTTGTTTCGTTTCTTAGGCCTGCATGTCTTTTGACACATTAGTCAGGATTAAGCCTGCCGCACACGAGAGCCAATAGCTGAGCTACCGGTCATTCGAGGCCGTTTGCTCAGCATATTACTCGCTGTGTGCGCCTAATTTTCACTGAGTTTTCTTAAGTTTCACTTTTGTAAACAGAATCAGCTGAGATGATCATTTGGTGCGTTGCGGTGCTCCGGGAGCTTCTCTCCGTTAGATCTGCAGCTCAGATCATCTGACAGCTCACAGAGATGGTGGAGGACAGACACTGTAGCTGGTTGTTAAAATAAAAACTTAAGGAGCGCGGCTTCGATCGCAATAAAAGGCAAGTTATGTCCAAGATAAACGGAAGTCCGCAATAGTGCAGAGACCGCCCCCATACCTCCTTTATGCCGCCATCGCGTAATCTTTTATAAAATGGACATGATTGTGCAACATTACCATCACGGTCTGAGCTCTTATGAACGACCTTCAGGGTCCCAGATGCCGCATCGGCTTTGCAGCAAAATGGCGGCATTGTTTTATAGAAAGGGCTTATGACGGTGGCGGCGACGCCTCATCAGCAAAACAAGTATAAGCATTTCCTCCATATCCAGCTCCGTCTCCGTTTTGTTTATTTTTCCGGCATGCAGACAGGAGGCTGCCACTTTGGAATCACGTGAGGGGAGAACGTGCTGTGATTGGTCACTTGGAAGATTTCAGCTCAGCCGGCTGCTCACGTAGTGCGCACACGGCGAGTTTCTGCCCCCCGTGGGGCGTAAAGTATCAAACCGGTTTGATTTTCACCTCAGCGTCTCGTGAGGCAGAAAACTCAGTGAAAATTAGGCGCACACAGCGAGTAATCTGCTGAGCAAACGGCCTCGAATGACCGGTAGCTCAGCTATTGGCTCTCGTGTGCAGCAGGCTTTAGCTTTATCACTGCAGCGTCACCGGGATCACAGGTGACGCTGCAGTGCATGTGGGATCGGAGTCTTAATGCTCTATGGCGAGTGATTTCTGCCACGACTAAGCCTAATATAACCTAATAACTGGAGAAGATGCAGCTGAAGGTAACATTGCCATGTGAACGTCTGCACTGTCAACAGAGCTACAGAGACGACGTGCTTTTCCGAGGGTTTTTTCTCAAACGTTAATGTTAGATGAGGGTCTCCTTCGGCTGGTAATCCATGGCAGAAATCACTCGCCATACATGTTCATCCCAATCCCGCACTGTTTTTTTTAGCCGCCCGCTCCCGTGAGATTAGTGTTGGGTCCCGCGGGACCCAATCCCAATGCAGCCCTCTAGTCCAGTGATCACATGTAGTTAGAGAAGGGCAAGCAACCCAAGGGGAAGGAGCAGAATTTCCCCAAGCCAGCAAGGCTGCCACAGAGAGAGCCGGCACCACCCCTGCGTAACGTTTAGAGGGAAAAAGAGAACTTTCATGTCAAGGCGCAAACGCAAAACGCAGCGCATTATGTCCCTAAACAGCTACGGTATTTAAAGATGGCGCATGACTATGGCGTGTCGACCACAGTTTGTTTATAACAATGTAAAATTTCAATCTAATGGGAATATTTAGAAAAGACTTTGGTGAGAAATATTAATGAAAAAGGACACGTTTGTGAACTGCTAAACAGAATTTGATAGTAAACAAGTATATTACACACTGGGGCTTTAGGGAAGGCCTAAACCAGGAATGAAAAATTGTGTTGGGCATTATATGACAGGCACCTCAAAGTTTCTTCAGGAACTTCTTAGGTTTTTTATTATAGTTTTATAATGACATAAAACAGTTATATAGTTGTTATATTACCATTAGCCAATGAATCTAAAAAACTAGATTTATTATTATTTTTATTTGTATTATTTCATAGCTCAAGCTTTAAAGTCAACTCTGTGCTGTGAGTTTATTGGGTATATTATGAGTCTCTTGCATCTGATGTCCATATGACTATTTTCCTTTGCTTGATGACTAAACATGCTCTGCCGTCATGTACCTTGCAGAAAGAAAAGTAATAAATGACAAGAAATCAACCGAACAAGTTTAAATCTCTTTAATGACAAAATAACATTTAAAGGAGAAGTCAACCGTCTAATAAACTCCAACATAATGACATAATAATGATCTGGGCTGTCAGAGATAAACAGCAGTTCAGTCACCACAGCAGAACTTCTAATGGTCCACAGAGACGTGAGCCTGTCGACCAACTCAACATTAGAATCAGGTTTAACTGTTTTATAGAGAAATTCAGAGATCCAGAGGTTTTACTGATCACAGGGCTATCAATTACACATTAATTGCACTATTTAATTAATTAACTCTCCCCAAGAAAGATGACAGTCTTGTCTGTCTGGATCAGCTGATGCTCCCAAGAGGGGTCAGGGGTAGGTCACAATGTTCTTATTAACTCAGAAAGTACCAGCTGTTCCTTTCATAGGATGAAGGTAGGTAGGAAAACCCTACCTAGTCTGGTTTGGGTAACTGGTTCAGTCGTACACCGGCAAGCCAAAGAGGTGTGGCTCAAACTCCTCCATGCTCCTGAGTCTGAGTGTAGCCCCCTGGGTAAGGCTTGGGTCCAGGTTGTCATCAGGAATCATCACCACCTGCATTCCTGCTGCAAGCGCTGCCTGAACCCCATTAGGAGCATCTTCAAACACCAGACACTGATAAAACAGGACAGGACAAAGAAATGGTCAGTATTACGTAGTGTAGAAGGGGCAATGTTAATCTGACATCATAGGCCCAGTAGACATGTAGTTTTGGTTTCAAGTCAAGTCTCTGTCAAATGACTGACATTCCCCGTCACAGAACCAGGTCAAATTAAATAAAAACAACATCTGAAAGAAGAAAAATAAAGAGCTGCAGTAAAAATCTGAAAACAAAAACTAATTTGGAACCAAGGAACATTTCAAAGATCCTCAAACATGACTAATCACAACAATAAGGGGTATAAACCTGATCAGAATAAACGTCACCCCTCCTTGTGTAGATAAAACCTGATCAACAAACTCAGATCAGATGTGTCTTAGCAAGAGTCTCAGTCACAACCCAAACATAGTCTATGTCCATGTAGTCTTTTTCTCCCTTATTCAGGTCCAGGTCTCAGGTGCAGCAGCCCAAGCAAGAACTGAACCAACCCAGTCACTTTAAGCCTTGGGATCTCCTCTTTGAAAGCATCCCTGGAAACATTTCCTCTGGGAAGTGTCCAGCAGGCATGCAAACCACAAGCCCAAACCGCCTCAGCTGGTTCCTCTTAACGTGGAGAAGTGACCAGTAACTTGGAGTAGATTTTTCCAGGGAGGTAGAAACTTGTTATCCCACTACAAGCACAGGCACTGCCTCTGTGTGCTGTGTTTTTATACCAGGACAGATTTTGTCATCCCCTGGGGCACCTCCACTACTTAGATGTTTGACTACTTTGGTCATTTCTTTCCCATAAATTGGCTAATTCATCCCTAAGTCTCCTGGCTCTAGTTCTTCAATGGAATATGCGTTGGTGAGATTGAGGATCCTCTCAACCTTTTCCCTTCTCCACCCAACCAGTTGTCAGCCACTCCCTTTCCCCACTGTAAACAGTGTGAGTGAGTTACTACTTTTTTTCCAGACAGTTTGCAAGAACCTCTTTGGGGATGATCCCCCATTTCCATCGAGAAGTGGTCTTGACAGATTAGTCCCAGCAGACCTGGGCCTGGCAGGTCTACGTGGGGTCTTCCCTGGACATCGGATCCAACTCACCACCAGATGGTAATCAGTTGGAGGCTCTGCTCCCTTCTTTACACAAGTGTTCAAAACATGTGACCAAGTGGTCCTGTTTGAACACTTTGGGGAGGTTCAAATAAACTGAGCACGTTTTCCATTTTACCATGGTGTTCAGAAATTACCATGGTCTGGGTTTTACTGTACAACACATCAGGCAACTGTGTGATTCTCACTTCATTTGAGATACAAGTCTGCATCTGCGGGAGCACTTACAGAGTATCACATCCACCATCCAGGCGTTTCATCTCTGAATAGATTAGTGTGTAAAACACGATCGCATGCTGTTTGTTTCCAGCAAACAGAAGACAGAATTTATATCAGCAGTAATAAACACAACTGTCACTACAGCTGAGACATATGACTGATGCTTATGTAAAGCTGACACACACACACCCCCATTACACATTACTATATTTGTCAAAAACACACAAGAACACACTTCAGTTAGAAGAGGCAGAGTGTGTGTTTATGTTCTGCAGTGCTGAGTGAATAAATGACAGTGACAGATTGCCCGTCGTATTTTTTAAATGATCCTGGAGCCTGAGGTTGTATGAGCCAAGAATGTGGAACATTTCCTCTTCAGTGATGTTGGAGGACAGAAATAAAGTGATGATACACACAAATGTTCAGGTTGGTTCAGAGGTTTTCTCCTCCTCAAGGCAAGTTTTAATGACTGCTGTGGATAAGATGGATGTGACATCACTGAAGGGAGGAAAACAATGTTTGTTTTTTACTCAGAACACAGTATTAGCACACGGAAAAATAGCTCAACAAACTAGGCTGTTGTAATGATCAACATGCTACGTACAGTGAACACACCTTAGGAGTAGGCATCATGAGTTATGAACAGTGACCATTGATTTAACCCCTCTTACAGATGACACAAATAAAAACATGACAAACAACTGCTATCACAGGGATTATGATTAGTACCACTTGGAATATTACTGGAACCACTCAGATTATTGTTGGTACCACGTCGGACTGATATTGGCACCACTGGGGATATTTTTTATATTAGTGAGCTCATTGCTGGTACCAGTGATACCAGTGGTACCAGTAGTAGTGGTGATGTTGGTACCAGTAAGTGTGTTTACCTGCACAATGATAAACCGAACTAGATAATGCAGTTGGAGCCCGACTACCTCTTCATGTAAACGGCTCAGCCTAGCTGTGACCAGTTGGACACTCACTTTCCAGAAGTGACGAGACTGCAAAAGTGGTATTCTGATAATATCATCGCCACATTAAAACCCGTGTAACACCATTAAACAGAACATACCAAATAAGCTGTGTTGCAGCATTGTTGTCCATACCTTTAGCCATTGTGCATGTCCTGTTGTTACTCCGTCTGCTTCACTCCTGCCAGTGTTTGTTTATTATTTGTGTTGCTATTGACAAACTGGAAAAATACCGACACGAAAGGGCGCATGTCGCCACTTACCATATTGGAGTGGAACACACTTAATTTGAGAGTTCAGATTTCTAACATAAATGTAAAGTAGGATAAAGGCTCCCAGTGTATTGCAGATCGACTTAGATGCACATGTAAATGCATGATATTGATGGCATCAGTGGTGTTACAGTTGAAACCAGTGATATTGTCAGTATCAGTAGTATTACTAGTATGTGTGTTAGGCCTGGGCGGTATGGCAAAATTTTCATATCACGGTTTTTTAAATAATTATATCGGTCTTGCGGAATTTGACGGTATTTTTTTTACACGGCCATTATTACCCACATTATTTTTTAAATGAAAATAATTACTGCACTAGGTCGGCTTTTAATAGCCCATTTTACTTTCATATGCAGAATATAAGTTTTCCATGTTCAGTCACAGGCAGGTAAATGCATAACCCCTTCAAAGTTTGGTTGTCAAAAGAGAGCGGTAATTAAGAAAAAAAAAAACTAGAATGATAAAATATTGCAGTCAAAATAAACCATTTTTATTGAACATAGTTTGCATATAATCAGTGCAGTTAACCATCTTTATCATCTAACATCCCATTATGACTGAGGTATTTCAACTGGTAATATGTTAGTTAAGGAATCAAACATTTTCTTTTCTTTGTAAACTATGAAACATTTCACAAATTGTTAAAACAGAAAAAATTAACAGTAGTGTTCAACTTCCACAAATAACGTTGCTTAAGAACGTGCATCACTCAGTGTTCAAGTATTTACCAAATTAAAAGTGCAACTGCAGTGTAACAAGCAAACCAACCAATAACTAGCCGTGGAGGTGGAGGGCGCAGATCTAAGCTTGAGACATTCTTGGTATTCCAAGACGTGTTTTTGGCTAAGGTGGTGAAGCAAGTTGCTGGTATTACCCCCGCCGGCTACCACTGTTGCTCAACAGCATTTGCATATTAGAGTTGTTTGCTCCACGTCCGACCTTTTAAACCCGAAAACCCTCCAAACAACAGACGTGGCTCCTCTTTTTGGAATAAGTTCCTCTGGGTTTGTAATTTCTATTTCGCCGTGACAACTCCCACCAGCCGCCATTCTTGGTTCAAAAGTTTACATTTCACTCTCGCTGTGGTGATTGTGTGTAGCAGTGAAATGAGTCCCCACTGAAACACGTTCCCACTGCTAACGTTCTGGACGTTGTTTAGGCTATTCACCGGTATAGTGGTATGTGAAAAAGTCATATCACAACCAAAATAAACACCGGTTTCCGGTATGAACCGGTATATCGCCCAAGCCTAATGTGTGTGTGTGTTTCTTTCTTTACTTCTTAAAGGAAAGTCAACTAGCCTCAAATTTAACAGTAAAATTCTTGATGTCCATCTGCTGAGACTCAGAGCTATGTTTTGTTGGAGTGTTGCGTTAAGAGCTTGAGATTTCACCTGACACTGAAGTGAATACCCTAACCATAACTTCCTAACATACATGCACGCGTGCGCACAAACACACACACACAGAGCCAGGAGCCAGACCCTTGACATTCCGACTCAAGGATGACTGTTTATGGAGCGTGTTACATCAATAATATTTTAATATTGTGAAATATTGTGCTCGTTAAATATAAACACTGCAGATAAAATAACTTTACATCCAGAACCAGATGTCTTATAGGAGGTCTTTCTGACATTGTTGGATTAAGTTGCGTTTTCCAGATGAAGCAACTGAACAAATAAATGCTGCAGCCTGTTTGACTGCAGTTTTCAGTTTCTGAGTATCCTGAGTGGATTCACAGCAAACAGAAAGCATGTTTTCATCAGCAGGAAACTTTTCTTCTGTTTAAACAGAAAGCATACGGCTCACAGGAAATCCCCCAGAACGCCCAGAGACTTCATCAAACATCAGAACTGAGCCAGAATTAGACTCGGCACATCTCTCAGCTCCAGATCTGGAGCCTGCAGCAGGATTTACTCACTCATTTAAAGTCTAGGCTGATAAAATTAAAATGACACACACTGACACAGCTGTATCCAGATATGAGTCGGCACAAACAATACAGATAAGATAGAGGTGACTAAAGGAGCAGGTGACTCACTAAACACTGGTTATAAAGCAGGGATGGACCAGGACTTTGATTTCATCCCAGTGCACACCAGGAAGAGTTCTGCTGTTTATCTGTTCGAGGTAGTGTGGGGGGGGGGGGATTAGGCAGCTTGATTCTTTGATGGAGAATCTCAAAGCGAAAGGGGTTGGGGGTGTGGGGGGGAGGGGGGGTACAGACAAGAAAATGTGCTAAAGGGAAGTTAGGAGGGAGGGTGAGGACCCCGTCAGGGGGACTGTGTGAGCTTCAGCGGGGCAGATACCCTCATGACCATCAGCAATCCCACATTGGGCCGATTCAGTGGCAAGGCAATGGGAAATGTCCCAGTGCTACTGATGGCCAGGCCGCTATTGATTTAAAGGATTAAAACTAAAATGTTTAAATTAGAGATGCACCGATTGATCGGTAACTGCTCGTAATCAGCCGATATTGGTGAAAAAACACGTGATCGGCAACTCCTTTCAGAGCCTTTCAGAGCTGATCATACCAGCCGATCACCTGTCACTCATATTTTGCGGCCAACAGAGAACCTGTGTGTTGCTGCAGCTTCACGCCCCCCTCGCCCGCATGTGCACAGCGGCAAATATGTAAAACTAACTTTTACTCCATCTGTGAGAGTGATGTAAACGAGCGAGGGAAACTCTTTAAAAAACTCTGTGAGAGGCCATGGAGAATGCCTTTGGTTGTCTTGGAGAAGGTTACAGCAAACTGACTTGAAAGCTCAACGCGGGTCGTTTTGGTTTGAGTGGAGAACTGTTGACATAAATTGGTGTTATTGTTGTGTGGTATTAAGAACACTTCAAGGATTTTCTTAATCTGGCCACAATATCTTCCACTCAGAATGCATAGTCTGAGGATTTTGGGGGAATTGAGTCCATCACACTGACAGAGGTCACCAAGGTAAACAAAAAGCTCCCCAGTAGCAGACACCAGGGGTGGATGAGACACTTCCTGACATGCTGATGTCTCTGGAGGTTGTAGGGCGGTCATAATTGACACACCTCTTCAATGTTGCAGACTGGGATGGTGGTGGTGCCAATTTTCAAAAGGGGGGAATGGAGAGTGTGTTCTACGTACCTACAGGGGTTCAAACTTCATAGCCTCACTGGGTTTACACTTGGATTATGGATTGAAACTGAGACTGATTCTCGAACCTTGGATCAAGGAGTAATGTGGCTTTCTTCCAGGTCATGGAACAGTTGACCAGATCTTTACCCTTGAAGAGTTGCTGAGGAGGTTTTGATAATTTAGTTGTCCTGTTCACATGTGTTATGTGGACTTATAAAAAGCTTGGAATCATGTCACCCAAGGTATTACATGAGGGGTAATGCAGGAGTATGAGAAGCCTGGGCAACTTGTAAGGGCTATCTGATCCTTGCGCAACCAAAGCAAAAGCTGTGTTTACATTCTCAGCACTGATCCACCTGGATGAAACCCCCGAGAAGACCTGAAACTCAATGAAAGGGAATAAGTATCGTCGCTGGCCAGTGAAAATCCTTGGCATTCCCCAAAGGGAGTTAGGGAATGTTGCTGTGTAGAGATGGATGTCTAGATTTCATTCAGATAGATAGATAGATAGATTTTTATAAGGGGTAACATCAGAATTTTCAGAGCTAGGAAAATGTTTGTCCTGATGTGGTATTAAAACCCTTCCGGATTGGTTTGCATAGCTTGTTTGTCCTACTAGGGACATTGGTGTTGCTTATTGAAGCAAAAATGGTCTTTAAAAATTTGTGTCTGGAGGCGCACATAATAACTGATTTTTACTATCACGGGGCAAACTCCACTGCCAAAATTGAAGCCAACATGGAGGTAATAAAAACTGCAGTTCCCCTCATCCACTAGGGGCTGGATGAAGAAAGGAGCAAGTCCCAATTGACTGCTAAAAATTCCAACTTCATATTAGAAATAAACATATAGTCTGGTTCAAAAAAAACTATTTTAGGTTTATTAGGTCAAGTTTACCATCATGACACCTCTGAGAGGTGTTAATTATTTTGTAACTCATCTGTTTAGATGTAATAAAGTTTGAAATTATGAATATTTAGGGGTGTGTCCATTTGATTGACAGGTAGAAAATGAGCCATGAGTGCTAGCGCTAGCAGCTTGCCCTCTTGCTTGCTCCAGGGAAAACCTCATCCACAGTCTCACGTTAAAAGTGTTATGGGCTCGACACATGGGAGGTGACAAATGACCGCAATCAGCGAAACTCATCGCTATCGCTTTTATAACCTGACACGCAGCGGCCAGCGGCAGCGGCCAGCGGCAGCGGCCAGCGGCAGCGGCCAGCGGCAGCGGCAGCGGCCAGCGGCAGCGGCCAGCGGCAGCGGCCAGCGGCAGCGGCCAGCGGCAGCGGCCTGCAACGCCTCTGTTCCAGGGTGAATAGCGAGTCTTCCGTTGTTTTGATTGGCCGTCAGATTGGAGGGAATTTTGGGTTATTAAAGCAGTTCAGAGTTGAAAAAATGGTAGATATGAAGTCTCAAAATGTTTTGCTAGAGTTAAGGAAAGTCTTGTAAAGCTCTGGGACATCCGATACGGCAAGTATTAACTTTTCCTTCATGTTTGCCCGGAGATGTAATTAGAAGCATCCTGTCCACTCATTGGTCAGTCAATGAAACCTCCACTGATTGGTCCTTGTCCAAGCAACAGTGATGAAAAGTTGAAAATTTTTCAACTTTCTGGGATTGCGTTGCTGGCTCCCGTGTGCACGACACATGCATGAGTGCAAAATTTCACATGCACATTTTTCGCATTTCGCTTAGCAGGAGGGAGACCCGCGATTATCGCTTTATTGCGCTTGTCTCATTGAAAATGAATGGAGGAGAGGCGATTTTGCCTCCCGTGTGTCAAGCCCATTACAGCCTAGAAAGTAGTGGGTAGAAGAGTCCCTTAACTTAGCTCAGTTAGCTCGTAGCTACATCGGCTCAGAGTTTGATGAGTGGCCCAACCCCAATACTCGCACTGCGCCCTACGTCCTTCTGTGAAGTGCATTTAGAGGAGGTGTGCAGTAAGGTTTTGAGTGCAGAGTACACAAGTGTGCCGATTGGGACGGAGCATTGCATTATCGACCGTGACGCATGCTGGGATGCTGGTTGCTGTTTGTGCTACTTTTTTAAAAAACTTTATTAACAACTTGCAAACAAACAGAATTTACATTCATTGCTGTCCACATTAAATCTTAGTCTAAAACATTCAGAGCATGAATAAATATTAATCGTCATAAAATTAACTTCTTTCATTTGAAAATACATAATTTCAGAAAAAGCACTTGAGCCATTGCTCCGCCTTCTTCTCAAACTTTCCACGCAGCTATGGATTGCGGGTAATACCCTTGCCCAAAGTTTGCATAGATGCGGACTTGGGTGAAGTGTTGATTAAGGGTACAAAAGGGGCATGGGAATCGGGACACCCTACGCACTCGCATCCCTGACAGGGAACGCGCAATTGAAGGGTGGAAGTGCGAGTATTGGGATTGGGCCAGTGTCAACCATCTGCCCCCACCCTTTAGCTTTAAAGAAGCATGCAGCAGCAAAATGTTAAAGAATCAATGCCGGTCATTCAGTTAAACTGGGTCATCTGAAATCATTTTCAATCTGAGAAAAAAATCTGGTAACAAACTGTTAAGACGAGTCAGAAATACTCAAGAAGACATCACATTCTTTCAAAATAAAATAGCTCTGTATTACTGTTTTGCTTATATGTAGTAGAGGTCAGATTACCTGTACAATTGTTTTGTTTAAATGGTTTCTTCAGTTTTATGAATGGAGAATCAGTAAGTTACTCAATAATAGAAAAGGTTTGTCCCATACTCAGTTTGGATACACCACTAGTTGGCACAGCATCTAAAACCAGAAAAGTGAACAAAAACCCAGGAAAAATTCTAATAAAAACACAAAATGATAAAACTACAGCAACAACCTGCTGATGGAGTGGTGTCACTCTCAAAAACATTCAGCCTCACATCATAAACGTGGGATGATATTAAATTTAATGAACTGATGACACCATCAGATATGAAGAAAAAGCTGGTTCTTATTCCGAGTTCCCTGCTGTCTGTTTACATGATTCCTCCAGGGTTAATGCAAAGTAAAGTTGGGTGTCATGGTGATAAGCTGAAAACAACTGAGGACACGTTTAAAAAGCCACTCATTAAATGATAAACACAGCCTGCTTCATGTTTTTAATCTCTAAAACATAGTTTTTCATGCTGATTTCAACACATCTAGTGAGTGAGGATCAATGTTTTTCAAACTGATTATGTTGCTGCTCCTCATGTGGTCTTTGTGGCAGCAGAAACAAACATGACCAGAGATATATATTCTGTAATGAACCGCTCAAAAAAAAAGTTTACATTAATGTTAGAAAATCACCAGCCACCATGTGTTCAAATGTACTTATTTACTATTTAAGGTGGTGTGGTTGATATACACAGTTTTTCTTGAACGCTTTAAAGCCAGGGTCTTGTTGACAAGTGAGGGAAAGATGGATCAGGAGATCGATAGGCGGATTGGTGCTGCGTCTGCAGTGATGCGGGCGTTGTACCGGTCCGTCATGGTAAAGAGAGAGCTGAGCCAGAAGGCAAAGCTCTCTATTTACCGATCGATCTATGTTCCTACCCTCACCTATGGTCATGAGCGTTTGTAGTGACCGAAAGAATGAGATCAAAGATACAAGCGGCCGAAATTAGTTTTCTCTGCAGGGTGTCTGGGCTCTTCCTTTAGAGATAAGGTAAGAAGCTTGGTCATCCGGGAGGGGCTCAGAGCAGATCCACTGCTCCTTCACATTGAGAGGAGCCAGTTAAGGTGGCTCGGGCATCTGATTAGGATGCCTCCTGGATGCCTCCCTGGTGAGGTTTACCGGGCACGTCCAACCGGGAGGAGACCCAAAGGAAGACCCAGGACACGCTGGAGGGGACTATGGGTGTTTCTCAATCTCAGGGAACCTTGACTTGCCTGCCAAGGCCTTGCCTTGACTTACAAGGCAAGGCCTTGGCAGGCCAGATGCCTTGCTTATGAGGACACTGTCCTTCCTTGGTCAAAGAAAATGGTTAAATGAAACAGACTTACCCCACGTGACCACGGCTGGCAGGAGCCCGCCCCCTGCTTATGCGCCCTGTTTACGTCCCGCCCATCATAGTAATGTTAAGTTTCAATATAGATGTATATTGAGCCTTTTACTTTTTTAATTGTGTATATATTGATTAATTCAAATGTGTAAGTGAGTTAGTACCTGCTAGCCACCGAAGCTGCAACTACTAAGCAACTAACCAAACATAGATAACTGCTTTGGACCTAAAACATTTTTTACATAAAAGCCCAATAGCTACAATTAGTTGACTTACATTTAAACTGGAAATTTGCCCCTGAAGTAGCTGCTGCCGGCATCACATCTGATCACATCTGTTTATAAATACTGCACTGCATTCTGGGAAATTTTTGACCAAGAGAAGGCAACAAGGCACCTCTCGTGTATCCTCGGTCAATTAGCTAAACGGCTAACAAATGGAGGACAGACGCCTCGGTAGTACATGAACATTGGAACCGATTGGAACACGCCTTGGCTGTTCCTGATGACGTATCTCCTAGGCAACCGGGGTGGGACCAAGGCATGAAGGCGAGGTTCCTTGACATTGAGAAACAAACACCCTATGTCTCTCGGCTGGCCAGGGAACGCCTTGGGATTCCCCTGGAGGAGCTGGCCCAAGTGGCTAGGGAGAAGGAAGTCCGGGCTCTCTTATTAGGCTGCTGCCCCCGTGACCCGACTCCGGATGAGCGGATGGAAATGGATGGATGGGCTTTAAAGCCATACTATGCAACTTTTTCATGATTTTCACATGATTTTCTTGAGCTAGTATGTGCTGAAATGACCCTTTGCAGGGTTAATGAAATGTCACTCAGACCCCCACCGCCCTCTGTGGCCAGAATATTGCACTTGCAAGTGGCGGGCCGCCCCCTGTTGGACTTAAGTGTCAAACCAGGTCTGTGTCATATAGCCTATTGAAGATTTGTGTAAAGGAATGTCAAATAGATGCTTTGCTGATTTCAAACGTATGTATGGAGTTTCTAATAATTAGGAATAGGTGATTTCTGTTTGGTTACCATAGCTAAAACAATGGATGACTTCTGTGTTAACTGTTTAGCTAAAGAGTGTGGAAAATGCATCAATCCAATGACAAAGGGTTAACGCATTTTCAAAAGTTGTCTCCTGCTCTGAGGAGATAGTGATGATGAAAACTGAGTGGATCCCAGTTTCACTAAGCAGGTCAAAGCAATCAATAAAAACTGTAAATGCACTTCACTTCCTGCAGTACCCATCCTAATCAGCAGGCTTGGCCAAAAGGGAAATAACACAGCTGCTGTTATGGCAGCAGAAAAGAGTTGAAAGGGAATACATCCTTCAGACACAAATGGAAATCAAAAGCTGTTTTATTCCTGCAGGTTTGGGAATACTATTTCAGCAGTTTGTATGAAGTGTATGCTAAGCAACACAGTATCTCTATTTTGGGATTCCCTGGTATTTATTACAGCATTAGCCTCCATCTCCAGCAGAGACACACATTTCTTTACAATACTCCCACTGACCTCCACAAGCAGAACTAAAACACCACATAGTAGAACATAGTCCATTTATAGCCCAATTTGGTACCAGAACATGTAGGACCGTATCAGCCCAGTGTTCATCAGAAGTTCTACCTGTCACAGAATGACATCCATCCAACTAAACACAACTAAATCTAGATCCTCTAGATTTAACCCAAACCCTGACCATCTGACTTGAACACAACCACTACAGGAGCAGCATCGGATCAGTTCACAGCCTGCTTTCCTGTTTGACATGCATGTCCTTAACGTGTCAGTGATTTTAAAATGTCAGGGTGTTGTCACCAAAGTAGGTCAGGCATCACAGTTAGTTAACTCTGTAGTGAGATATTTGACAGCTCACTGACACCGAGTCATCACTGGGAGATAAAGAGTATCTAAAAGAGTCTGTTAGAGACCAGCTTGCATTATGGTGACTCAGGGTTGGACACCGAGTCAGGGACACAAGGTCTGTCCAATAGGACTGTAAATGGTAAAAATCTGACACCAACTGGACACACAGTGCAAAATCCTAATAATAAAGGACATAGTGTGTTTTAAGGCTGATAAGTTTAGTTTACTGAAGTCACATCTTCATTATTAGGATTCTATTTTTGATCCTTGTTTATGTGAATCAAAATCAAGTAAATACAGTCAGATGCGTGTTGGCGATAATGAAACACGAGGCTATGGTACTTGAGCAGAAAGACAAGATTCAGATTATTCTGAGTTCATCTCATCAGACCGAATTATAATAAAATCAATTCCCAGCCACCAACGTGCCTCTATAAATAAAAAGAAAACTGAAGCAGAGTAAAGGACTTAGTCGCCTTAAGAATGATTGGGAAAAAAATAACCTTAAAAATAAAAACAACATTTTTATGTTACCCCAACAAAACAATTCCCCTCCAGGCTGCAGGTTTACTTTAGTGGAGCACGCAGAAGACAAATTCTATGAGCACCAAATGTAATCTGATTATCTTATTTGAGATAACTGTTGAATCTGACCTAATAGGCTGCTTAAAAATCCAATATGTGGATTTTTGATTGCAACAAAACTCAACTTTCTGAGATACATTTTCCCATTATACTGCATCAATGTGATCTTGCAGTTTATTTGTGGGTTTTCCAGGATGGTGAGTTTGACGAGTTACTGCTCTGACTTGTGCTGATTAATGGATGTCAGGTTTAGAGCTTCCAGAAGCCTCAGCCAGATGAATTTCTTGCTAATATTTAGGGGCTTACACAAAGAATGACAACTTTCTAAAATACCAAAAGCACATTACCATCTTAATGTTGAGGTTGGAGCTCTGGGACATGTTGCAATATTTGAGAATGTCATTGCCAAGAACATAGTTAGATCATCTGCCTGGTACTTGTTTTGGGCCCTTTTGCTTTCACTGAAATAATTGAACTTTTGACGATATTCTAAATTTTTGAGTTTCACCTGTATATTTCACATACTCAGAACAATCCTACCGTACAGGTCAATGATCACTCTGAGCCACGATGCTCTCGGACTGTGAGGACGATGGAAGGTCATGCTGGGCTAACACAATGGTAAATATACAGCCAGGAACAGGTCAAACCAAAACCTTGCTTAAATATAAATCAGCTCTACATCCATGGGTTAGAGTCGTTAGGTTGATCACATAGGTCTGAGTCTTCTTGCTAACAGACTGAATGCTGTCACAACGTAGCTGAATCTGACCTATTTTCATGTTTTCTATTTTTAACTAGAACACCAATTCCAAAGAACGAGATTCAGAAGTAATTTGCAAAACGATGTGTGTGTGTGTGTGTGTGTGTGTGTGTGTGTGTGTGTGTGTGTGTGTGTGTGTGTGTGTGTGTGTGTGTGTGTGTGTGTGTGTGTGTGTGTGTGTTTATTTCCAATTGTAGATTCATAGCAAAGCCTCCAAAGAATGAATGACACATATTTCTGTATAATCTGCATCTTACCTTCTCAGGAGAAGCTGGTGGGTTGAATCTGCTTGCACACACCAGAAAGGAGTCAGGCTGAGGTTTTCCACTCTTCACCTCAGGATCATCACCCAGAACAATGTGATCAAACACACCAAAGAAGTCTTTATGTGCACTGGTCTTCATCTTGAACGTCTCACCACCGGAGCTGGTTGCTACTGCCATGGGGACACCATGCTTCTTCAGATGGTTAACCAGTTTCTCCACACCTGATGGAGATGTTAATGTGTCACTACAGCCAGAAGATTACAAACAGCAAATTAAACATAAAAATCTTGATTTGGGCTGAAGAGGGGTCACAGCTTCGGTCACAGAACACTTCAAACCACACGCATTTCCTCAGCATTTGGTAACACTGCCTTTAAACTGTGTGGCTTGGGTCAAATGTTTTTGGTATCTTTCTAGAAGCTTCTAAAAGTAGTTTGCTGGAATTGTGTCCCATTCTTCAATGGTGTAAATGGTTTGTAGGCCACCTTGCTTCCACATGCCCTTTCTGCTCTGCCCACAAATGGTCTACGCAATAGGGATCAGGGCTCTGTGATGGATACTCAATTATTAACTAACTTGGCAGTATGTTTTGGGTCAATGTCCATGTGGACCAACCATTTGCACCCCTGCTTTGACCAGCTCAGTGGCCTAGTGGTATGACTGTCCGCCCAGGTTCAAATCCTGGCCGGGTCATACCAAATACTTGGAAAAATTAGGACCCAATGCCTCCTCGCTTGACACTCAGCACTAAGGGTTTGTATTGGGGGGTTAAACCACCAAATGGGTCACGAGCGCGGCTGTGTCTGCAGCTCACTGCTCCCCCAGGGGATGGGTCAAATGCGCAGAACAAATTTCACACACACCATTGTGTTAAACAACTAGTGGGACTTTAACTTCCTTTTGCTTCAATGTATCCAAGTCATGCTCATTCCTCATGATGCCCTCTATTTTGTGAAGAGCACCAGTCCCTCCAGCAACAAAACACCCCCAGAACATGAAGATGCCACCCCATACTTTTAAGAAGGTATTCTCAGATTTCCCCATTTTCCTCCAAATGTAACACCAGTTATAGTGACCAAACACTTTAATTATAATTTCATCAGACCACAGGACATGTCTCCAAACATCCAGGCCTTTGTCCCACTCTGTGTTGCAAATTATAATCTACTTTACTCATGTTGCTTTTGGATTAACAGCTTCCTCCATGCAGAGTGGCTTTTCAGTACAGGGCTCGTTTCACTGGGGGGACAATGACACTATCTTCCCAGTTTCAGACACCATCTTAACATGGTTTCATACACACATTTTGCACCAAAAAGCATTTCCATCCTGGGACACAGAACCCATCTTTGTACTTAGCAATGTGGCAGAAGATCCCCATGGTGTTGAACAGATGATTGTGGAAGCTTCAGCCATCTGAAACCATCTGAAAATCATCCCTGGAGATCAACCAGAGCTGTGAAGTTTGACGGTTCTTTTCCAGATCTTTTGGCAGATTTTTTGGGGGATTTTCACATGGTGTCACAAAAAAATGCAGTGTGCTGGAGACGTGTCTTCAATTAACTCAAATGTTCTCAACTAACTGGTCAAAACCCATGACACCACCGTCTGGGCTTTACCAAATTGTCTACTTGTGGCTTTGAATAAAGCAAAGACTTCTTTATAACAGACTCTCTGTCATTATTCATACATTTATCAACTAGAAAACAGGAAGCATTTAGCCTGATTTAATGTAAGAAAGTGAGTACAAGTGGTTATATGTCTTTACGGTGCATAAACATGTTGTTTCAACTGTATTTAAGGTGCTATGAAGCTTGCAGTCACCTGAGACTCTTTGTTTGTCTCAATGTAGTTTATGTAAAGACTGACACGGCAACAATGACGATGTCAAACCACTGCTGTGACACAACAGAGTCGCCAAGTAAGGTGGTGCAGCGATGTAACGTGGGTAGATGCAGGGTAAAAGGGACTCGCATCGCTAAGGAACAGAGATGACAAACACTCTGAGCATTTTGTGAAAACAGCGATTGGATAACCTTGGTAGTTTAGAAAAATCTAGTTCTTAGCAGAAGAATGTGAAAACCCTCAGAGAACTCTATTAAAACATATTTGATGTTTAAAAACAGAATGGTGTAAGCAGGATTTCCAACACCTGATTTACAGTGACTAGAAACAGATCAGGTTCTGGATTTTGTCCAAAGGACCTGATCACGTTATCAATACTATACGATTTCAGATTAGGCTATGTCTAATGCTGCTCTCTCATCACTTTGACAGAATAAATAAGCTCTGGTAGAGACAGACACTGCTGCTTTTAGTCTTGATTGCCTGAAAATTGCTGCACTCTGATAAGCTCAGAAAGACAAAATACATCTGATCTGCAGAGTGTGTGTGTGTGTGTGTGTGTGCGTGCGTGCGTGCGCGCGTGTGTGTGGATGTAAAATAAGGTCATCCAGATAAGTGCTGGCATGTCTGATGAAAGTCTAAAGTGTATTTTAAATGTGTTCTTTCCACTAATCTATCAACATGGCAGAGTCATGTTTGAGTACTCACCCTGGGCCTTCTCTAGAACGTTCTAGAACCACAACTTGGCCCAGTATCATTTGTTCATCATCACTGTCAACACGCCTTGGGTCTGAGCAGCTGCAGTCACAGTAGTGAAGGGTTCATCTGATATAAAACCAGCTTACCACCCTATGATTTACGCGATGTAAGAAAATTGTACAGAATAACGGAATCTTAAAAAGAATTCAGTAAATAACATGGAATCTCACTTAAAATCGCTCATATCAGCGAGTAGGTAAAGAAACATAGTAGTTTGAGGTGATTAGGCCATGGCAGGCCTGCGTATCTGTTACCTGGTTCGGGGGTGGGTCAGCCCTCTTTTCCACTCAAACAGAAAAAAAACAGTCATGGTGAAAAGCCTACTCCAAAAAAATTATAAACCGCAAAGCTTAAAGTTTAGGTCAGAACTATACCCCAGCAAATTTCATGAATCTAGAGAACACTTTTTCTTTAAGTTTCCATAAGAACTCAATCGACTGAACGTGTAAGATTACATGTAATGACCACTAACGGTCAAAGAAGCATCACAGACAGAGAAGCAGCTAGCTAGCGGGAGTCAGGCACATCTGTTAACTATTGAAATTCTGCTGAATTAATACAGGCTCCTGCTAGCTTCCTGCTTCTCCAATAGAAGCGAGAAAAAAAGGGGCCAGATCATGCCAATATAAACCTTTGAGAGCAAAGGTAGGCACAATATATGATACAATCTTACCGTTGGCACTATTGAGATGTCATATATCTTAAATATGAGTTATTTTCATCAGCCTGTCTTTGTAACCAGAAATGAAGAGGTCTGTTTCAGTCAACCCCACCTCCAATGGCCTGAGCTCCACCCTTTCATTACATAACTCACAAAGCATCATGGGCCACTACGAAGCAACAAATTAGAAGAAAGCGTCCTTGGAAACAGCGCCGGTGCTCCGCCCACACCCGCGCCGACAAACAACACATACAATAACGACGTATTAGGCAATTCAATCGTTGTATTGGGATTGGTGGTCTAGTGCAAGGGTTCCCAAAATGTTTTCTTTGAGGACCCCCTTGCTCGTGTCCAAGACAAGCCAGGACCCCCAAACCCAACTCCTACACACATAAACACACATTAAATGTGATCATTTACAAACTTTATACAGATGTACAGAGTTACAACTTTTATATGGAGGTCTGATTATACTGTAGGGTGTGATATTGGGATTTTATAAATTACATTTTTACAAATAAAATCTTGCTAACCTCACAACCTCAGCACAGACAATCTTGTGGGGACCCCCGACCCCCAATTTGGGAACCCCTGGTCTAGTGGATAAAGCATCTGCCTTTCATCTTGTTTTGCCATGTCCTGGTGCTGGTTGGACTCTCTGTGTCAGCAGTCATTAATTTAGCCAGCTGAAGCTGATTTCATTTTTTATATATATCTTAGTTTTATTGATAATTTTCTGCAAAATATTTTGTGTTTCTAAAGATCTTTGAATTTGGTCATTTTCAAGCAGCATTTTAGTTGCAATGCTCTGGATGGGACACAGAAGTCCCAATGACATGGACTCACATGGGCTACAGCTGACTAAATAAACAAAGAAAGTAAAAAAACTACAAAGAATAGTCCTTATATTTTAAACTTTTTACCAATAAATGGTTGAAAACATAATACTGGCAAGTGTAGCTAAAAAAGAAGATAAATTCTTGCTGAGACCGGGATTTGAACCAGTGTAAGGTCACTGCAAAACAGCATGCAAGGCAGGTGCTCTATCCACTAACCGACCAAACCTTTTACAAAACTTTAGTTGCCTAAGACACATGTCCTGTGCTGGGCCATTATGTGGACAGGTCACATGGTTTTATAGCAGTGTTTTATCCCCAAAGCAGAAGTAATTTGTCAGAATATCCACTCTGGTACCGTTTTTAAAGCTGTCTTCAGTGAAATGAAGGTCAGACTAAAACATTCTCAACTGCAGCATGAAATCAACCGCTCTACACTTGAAACTCTGAGAAAGTGGGCGTTAGTGGCCTACGTCCAGGGGAGGCAGGTTTCAGATCTGAGGCTAGCTTCAGGAGGAGGAGAATGACCTGGTGACACACTTAGTTTCCATCCGTGTGTCTGCAGGTCCTCACCTCAGAATCTGAAAACTTGCAGCTGAGATAGGAAAATGCATGAATGCAGCCAAAAACGGGGTTTTGGGGTATTTTTCATGAGGAAATGACAATATCACATGGTAAAAAGCTCCAAAAGGTGGATTTTCCATCATATGGCCCTGTAAGTTTATTTTTTTGCCATTGGATATGATTTTAGAAGAAATTGAAAAGTTTTGTTTGTTTGTTGTAAAGCACTGCAAACAACTGATTTTGTTCTTTGTTATACTGTCATATTAGTCATTATCAACATAATATCATAACCCATAGGTTTAACCCATATCGCCCATTGAGCAGTGTTTTAGAATTAGCCAATACCAGCCCAACAACAAGTGATTAGTGAAGGGTTCATGTAGATGTTTCTCACTGGAGATGGATGTGATCAGCTTCTAACATGCAGGAGATGTGTCACGGCACGGCACACAATATTACTGAAACTTGGAAAATGAAATCTCTTGAAAAAGCTGCACAATGAAGAACTCTGAGCACACAGCAGCATCTTAACCAGTCAAGGCTTCATTGTTTTGGACAAACCTTCATGTATCATTCAATAACAACATTAAAAATAAAAGTCAAGTACCAACCGAGCCTTTGATGTCTTCCAACATCAAGCAACTCCATCAGAACTTTTAGGCACAGATGAAAAGATGAGAAAGGAGCCGAAGGTTCCTCTGTCAGTTATTTTATTGATGCCTTTAGATGTCTGTTAATTGTCCATTAAATGAAACTGATGAAACCAGTGAATCGTTATTTTAGAGAGATGGGGTGTGTGTGTGTGTGTGTGTGTCTGTATGTGAGTGTTGTTTTATTTTTGTTTTTATATTTCCTTTTTTGAATTGAAATACAATTTTAAAGCTTTTTTTTTTCAGAAATTAAAAGAGCTTGACTTTACAATAATAATGTCCATGTCAATTGATTCTGTGTCTCACTAAAATTATTTTTAATTAAAAAAAACAACTGCTTTGTGGGCACTTTTTTTTGAATGATTAAAATGTGATTAATTAAGAATAATTAATCACAAAGCCTCTAATTAATTAGATTATATTTTAATCGAGTCCCATCCCTACTTTATAGGTATTATATCAAATTTCTAACGTGAACGCACACGCAGTCGGTGTAAATGACAGAACCAGTACTGAAACTTGACCACATCTGTTCCGTACTCGATGTGAATGAGGTGTAAGACACCAAAATATATATTTTCTCCTTGAAGCAAAGGATTTACTCCAAAGCTGACAAAGACACTGAACCCATCTTCTGGTCAAGAACGATGGCCCCAGATTTGGAGGACATGACTTTTATGTGGGCTGCTTAACAATCAGCTGTGACCCTCTAAACACACAAAAGGTCCTGGCTTGAAAACACCAATGTAGCCACATCATATGTAAAATGCAAAGAAGCTCTTGGTAGCTGCATCTGTAAAAGAAGCTCTGAAATGGAGAAATTAGGCTCTTTGTCCCAACCTTCCCTGGAAAATGGAGCAACTCTGCACACCTTCTTCCTCCACGGTTAACCTCTGATAACTTATTTTGAAAGGATCTGGGCTGAATCGGGTTTACCTGGCATCAGTCTGGCTGAGGGGAAGATTCGTTCTTGTATTTTCCTGCTTTCAGAAAGCAGCTCTTCAGCAGTCATCGGAAGATCGAGAGCATCCCGGATGATCTGGGCAGCATCCAGAGCCTTTTTACCCATCACTGAAGACTTCACAGTCCATGTGTACTGCTTTCCAAAGCGGTCACATATTTCCTGGAAGGAGACAGTGTAAAGTCTCTCCGTGTCTGGAAGGAAAACATAAACACCTGGTGATGGCAGCCAGGTAAATCCAAGACAGACATCTGATCCAGTGACAAAAACAAACTAAAGAAAATTCAGCCTGCAACCTGAAGATGATGGAAATAATAAAAGTATCATAACCGTTTCAATAAAGATGCATTCAAAAGCTCTGAAACTTAACTAGACTAGGGGCTATCAAGCCAAACATCAATAAATAAAATCCTCATTTATTCAGATTTAGCTGTTAATACAGCAGCCAGGTATAACACTACTACTGTGAGAAAAATAGTAATTGATGTAAATAAATTCGGCAACAGTTTGTGCTGAAATATATCAGTTAAACGCCAAAATAAATGTGAAATGTGATGAAAGGATCATCGTTTAAGGACAAGCCTCCACTTGGTTACACCAACCTGAACTTTCCTCTGTAAGCGGTCATTTGTCCTGTTGGGACACTGATTTATATCTGAACCATAAGCCGAATTTACCCACATATAATATTGTACAAAGAAAAGGCTACAAATATTTCATATAATAAGGTAGTCTCAAACTGTATGAAAAGTAATATTAACATCTTTATTTCCTACAGAGCTTTGGCATGAGAACCTTTATCACGTTTAGCTGAATGAAAAGGTTAATATTCAAACCGAGATGTTAGGTAGAGGAAACGCGCTTAAAGCAAAGAAAAATGCTAAATAAATATGTTTATTACCCAGCAATAATCCATCCATGTCAAAAATGACATGGCTCACAGGTTCATAGCTGCTGTTCGACATGTTTCACATGAACGGTTCCAGCACTTCCGGTTTTCGGGACAACAAAAAACTAACACGGAGATGCGCACCATAACAAAAAGCGTGGTTAGTAGTGGTAATTTCTCAAAACTAACATTAAGTTCCATTAAATGACTTTGTTAAAGTGAATCCTACAAGAAAACTGAATAAAACTGAACGGACTTGGTTTAGAGCTAGCTTTAGCCAGTTCAGGAATAGGTTTTAGTTGGCCCTGTGCATTGGTTGATGGGAAATGAAGTCCACACGAGTGGCGTTTAGCCTTCTGTTCCTAAAAGTTTGATTTTTGTATGTAAAATGAAAAAAGCGTGCGTTTTGAGTAGCATATCTGTAAAAAAAATTATGAATAATTTTAATTTTTCAAAAAAATTCATTTTAAAATAATTTGTATGTTCTAGCATCACTTGTAGTTTCCACAGTATTTAAAAATGCAAAGAATTTTCATACACAATTTTGTTTTCACTGACAAAGAAATAATGTTACTTAAAGGTTGAATATGGAACAATTTAATAAAAAGCTATATTTAAAAAAATAATAATACCACCACGGGAACGTTTCGAGGTATTTCCCTTAAAAGCTATATTTTAACAAAAAAATAATCAAATATTTATTTTTACGGGCATGTAAAAGTCCATGCACTAAACATTTGTCCTCCTCTGACAAATCTTTAGGAATTCTCTCCAGCAAACTTACAGCCCTCTTCATCCAAAGCCTTAGGACCAAAGGTGGCAGCCACTCCAAACAAGAATCATGCAACAGATTGGTAAACATCATTTGTACTTCATTCCAGGATGAGCCTTTGTGTAAATGTGTAAATGCAAAACTTAGACTAGAAACAAGAACATCTTGTCAGTAGAAGAACTTAACCACTCCTTTGCCAGATTTGAGGTAAATAAATGATAATTATAAATGACCCGCACTTGTATAATGCCTTTAAGAGTCAGAGGACTCTGCAGTTCTTTACACTACAGTGTACACAGTGTACAATGTACACATTCACACGCTGGTGATGATGAGCTACATTGTAGCCACAGCTGCTCTGAGGCACACTGACAGAGGCGAGGCTGCTGAGCACAGGCGCTACCAGTGCCTCCGACCACCACCAGTGAGCAATTTGAGTTATGTGTCTTGTTCAAGGACACAACAGCAGAGTTCTTTGCTGGGATCGGTCCTACAACCCTCTGATTGCTAGACAACCCACACTGTCACATTCACCAGGCAGCACTCTTACCTATCTTATCCGGCCAAATCAATCCAACATGTTGAACGTCCCCAATTTGTGACCGCAGTGGCCCTGATGTCTTCCTGAGTAAACCAGAGCACTTCTAACACACCACACAAAGGACTATTTAGAGCCATTATGGTAATCAGGGCCTAGGATTATCAGAAGGGAAGAATCAGGTAAAAAAATGTAAAAATGTCTTGCCGTGTGAAGTATTAAAAGAGATTTTATTGGGTCTGAGTAGAGAAATATATTCTTTCCAAAGGACAACTGGTTAAAAAGCACCAACTCTTTATGCTAACGTAAATGTTACCAAGACTGGTGTAGACGGGGTTTTATACCATTTTTGTACAAACCTTCTATCCTGATTAAAACAGAAATACTCAAATACCCAGATGGTGCCTCCAGGTGTCGAGATCATCCATGTTAGTCACATGTCAACATCTGTTTTAGTTCTAGACCACCAGTGAGCATGTTTGACACCAGCTGCTACGTCTTTGTTGTGAATGAGGCTTTCTCGTTGACGTCGACCATGGTTGCTGTTAGAGTAAACAAGCAGGAACCAGCAGTAGAGATGTTTGAAGCCATCTTGTTAGTGTGCCTCTCTGGAGACACACAGGTAAATGGGGTGAAGGGTCAGTTGGATCAGTCAGAATTCTGTGTAGTTGCAGCTTGAGATGGTTGGTGTTTCGTAGAGAAATGATCTTCAGTCGACGCTCAAGGACAGTCGTTGCTTCACTTCATTCCCCTGGTGCGCGGTATCGATCTTCACTGCTGAATTAGCATTTCATATCCCCTCTCCTCATTTAAAATGGTGATTGCTGATATCTCACCCAGGATAAATGGCTGGCTGGGGATTTTGAGCTAGGAGCGATACCGATCAGCCGCAGAGAGTTAACGAGCTTCTCATTCCAGTGTAAATATGTGTGTGTGTGTGTGTGTGTGTGTGTGTGTGTGTGTGTGTGTGTGTGTGTGTGTGTTCAGGGCAGTCCCTCATGTTGAAGTGCTATTGTTAGTAATCAAAGCAGAAAACGGAGAGAATTATTAATAAACCTTTTGGTTCCTTGTCTCTTGAGTGCTGGTTCTGGATAAACGTTAGGTTCTGACAATTAAACCCAATAGATCAATGTCTTTTAGATGTGGAAATGCCGCAATGGATGCTTGATGTGAATTAGAGAAGACAGAAAGCTGTTTCTGATCTAAACCAGCCCACAAAGTCATGTTGGAGTTGGAGTATTTGACCCACGACATGAAGAATCAGTCACGATTCAAGATGAAATTGAAACAAATATTTATTGATGAGAACTTTGGAAGCGCCACCGACATGTGGCGAGGTAGGCTGAGACTCAGGCTTGAGAGGTTCTGGAAAACAGAGGACAGTTAGCAGCTTGCTGGGTTGAGGGAAAGTGTAATTTCAGGAGCCGGGCTTAAGGTTCTGTAGGGAGTCCAGAGCTCCAGGTGGGTTCAGGCCCGAGGTGGTGGTCGAAGAAGGAGTGCAGGAGCGAGGACCTGAGAGGCAAATAAAGGCTTCCAGGCAGGGTGAGTGGTGGGAGAGCGGGGCGGTCGGGTTGCAGGCAGACGTTGACCTTAGAGTGGATTTGGCAGGTTATTGTACATTGGTGATGCCTGGAGACAAGGGAAAGCTTAAGGATCTAAAAAAGGTTTGAGGGCTCAAAAGGTAGCTAGCAACTCCCAGCTTGGTTGTACCCAAAGTGAGCAATCATCCAGCAGCGTGCAGTCATCTGCCAGCTCCTCAAATAGGCCAGGCTTATGATTGGCAAACCAGCAGCAGCTGGACCCGCTCTGCCGCACCGCCCACCTGCAATCAAACACTCAACAGCTGTTAGGTGGTGACCACTCACCTCAGACTGTGACAAGCCCACCAGCACACAAAGAGAGAACATCCAACTTTTTGTGCACAAAGTCCATCTGCAGGAAGATGTCACTGAGGAACCTGAAGGTTCACTCACTGTTGGGTACTCTAAATAGCTGTCTGGAGTCTGGAGAACCAAACTTGTCTCGGATCTGTTGATTAAATGAATCTGAGCCTTCCACTGCAAAACTACATTTGCCAACCCACTGGCTCCAGAAGCATGTGACAGGAGCAGGTTTTTACCTTCTGTGGAGAAATGTTTTATCTAAAGGTCTGTAGGTTCTTCTGATGTAAAGAGAGTCAGGTCTCTTTAGGGAGCTAGATTACTCCCAGGTTATTTCTGACTGAGGTTTCTGTAGGAATTTGATGATTGTTAGAGCAGACTGCTGCATCGACATTATCCTCTCACTTCAAAGACCAGACTTCATGCGGAGGCTCTTCTGAGACGAGAGAATAAAGCATCAAACACCTGTTTGATGGTTTGAAGTGAGCTGTTGTTTTGTCCCAAACCTGCTTGAATAAATAGAATCTGAAAATAATTGAATAACAAAAGAAAACCTAAAAAACAAATAGAAAACTGTGACAGCTGTAATAAAGCTAGAGAAACTTTTGTTCCTGACTGACCTCTGACCCCTCCTTCTACCCTATGATATGTTGTTCAAAGGAAACAAAGAACCAATCAGCTGACTGAATGAACAAAACAGCTTCAGGTCTGTGATGTTGACAGAAAAAAGTGCAGTTTTACACATTTAAAGCTTCAATGCTAGTGTTGGTTAGAGTTGTGTGTGTGTGTGTGTGTGTGTGTGTGTGTGTGTGTGTGTGTGTGTGTGTGTGTGTGTGTGTGTGTGGGTGTGTGTGTTGGGTTTTGTAATAAAGCATGTGAGATATCAAAAATCGCATTCAATAGATATCAAATCTATATATGATCAAATTGGTTATTTGATTCGTCAATCAACAATACACTGTTAGATATTATTGTCAGGGTTTTTTAAAGGTCTTACTTATCATATAATATGTGTGTTCAGCTGTAAGCTATCTCTCTGTGGTTATGATTCATTATTAACTGCTGTGTGTGTATGAAACTGGAACATCCAGGTTCTAACAGAACAACAAGTCACAGATCAGCTGTTTGTCACATCATAACATGCCAATTTTGCATAACCTGTAACCACTCCCTTGTTCTCTGTGCTTAATAAAAAGAAGCTGCGCAGGGTGAGACTTGGGAGTTGAGGCAAGATACGTCTGGTCATTTTTTGTGGAGCCCACTCCCCCTTGCAAAGCTGATTGAAAGACACGTCTGGTTCTGAGTGATTATTGTTGTACGATAGCTTGACCCTATCAACTATAAACCATACAGACTACATGAATGATTAAACCAATGAATGAACAAACAAACAAAAGAACAACCAATCAATAAAACAGATAAATGAATGTGACTAAAACAATAAATGATGGAGCAAATAAATGACCATGACCTTGGTAAAGACTCTTAACATAACCCCATTAATAGTTGCTGTTTGAGTCTTTTTGTGAATGGGTGACTAAGAAACAAGTTGTATCCTGAAACCTAATAAAGCTACGGTTGTCCTAGATGAATGGAATAGACTTTATTAATCCCACTGTGGGAAAATTCACTCGTTACAGCAGCCCGAACACTTAGGAAAAGAAGAAAGGTAATTAAGTACAGTTAAATACACATGAGCAGTAAGCTAATTAGCACTCAGATATTCAACCCAGACTCTGAGATGCTGATGTCAGAGCTGGTCTGTCGGTGTTATTGCTTCCCTTGTCCCTCTGCAACAGGCCACTACAGAGTTTTTCTTCTGGTAACCAAAGTGGCGTATGGGCACAGCAGTCAAAAAGGCACACTATTCATTTAACTGGCTAAACTCGATTGGTTCCCCATAACTAAGGCTGGATGCAGAGGGACTTGTGGGGGACAAACATAGACTACAGGCCTCACCCCCTGATCTCCTGTAAAAACATACATCCAGGGTGCGAATTACACAGAGGCTTCCGGGGGAGCCCACTTAGACGGGGGGGTGGGGGGGGTAGGAGACCTTGGTCCCTGAAATGCCTAGAAACGGCCCTGGGTGTGGGACTGAGTTTTGAGGGTGATCTGAATTGTATCAAATAAATAAATATTACATACTTATAAATTATTATTATTATTGTAAAGTTACAAACGTGTAGTGGGATATATCTGCCTACATTTTCCTTATCAAGCACTTTGGGTTTTTTTTATGCGACTATTTTCCTGTCCTGTCTGTGTCTTAGCTGCATCTCCTCTCAATCCTCCAGAAAAACTGCTGCATGGCTTCTTCATTTTCAACTAATGAGTTACTTTTGAAATGAGCAGATCAGTAAGATCTGTCAACCGCAAAAATAGCGGAATGTGAGCTGTGCGGCCGCGCCAGTGAGGTGACGTCACCGAAGCACGGGAGATGATTCCTGCAGCAGCGGAGCGCGTCAGACGCAAATGAAAGAGAAAATATGAGCAAACATGAACGATCGTGTGTTAATTATGTTTTTTTTTGGTGGCGCCACTTTGAGAATGTTTCTGTGGCTGTGCGCAGGACGCAGCTGCCCGGCGGAGCGCATCAGTAATCAGCGCTCTGCCGCTCTCCATCCTCTCCGCCCAAAAAAAGACCCGCTACGCTGAGAGTCCAAATAAATAATGTAATATATGTAGGAACTGGATCTTTTTTCGGGCTCCCCCTGGGTGTGTAAGTTGAGGGCTTCCAGGGGAGCCCGGCGCCCTTTCAGGGGAGCCGGGCTCCCTTTAGCTCCCCCGTAATTCGAACCCTGCATACATCCAAATTTGACATTCCTCCACAAAGGATGTCTCAGCTATGTTTTTGTGGTTCTACTATAATAAACTCTTATGCATTTAGAGTTACACAATCATAAAATCCTGTGAAGTTACTTCCGTGTGTGTGTGTGTGTGTGGGGGGGGGGGGTGTTAGCTCGTGGACCTCCTGTGTTCCAGTCTTCTGTGTATCCACCTTCTGAGCTAAAGTCTCATGTGTACCCTCCTCCTGGTTTCCGGCCATCTCCTGTGTCTTCTCCTCCGTCTCCTGTGGCTCTGCCTGAGCTCCAACCATCTCCTGCTTGGGGTCCTGCTGGAGCTCCCTACAGGCGACATACCTCACGGGCCAAGCTGCCCTTATTTCACCGCCGTTCCCCTAGGCCCCTGAGGTTCCTTCGCCTCTGCCGCCGGCCCCTGAGAGTCTGTTATTTCGACAACTGTTTCCCAGCCCCTGTCATCTCCATGTCTTGTCTCCCCAGCCCTTGCTTTTTAAGTCTCGTTAGTGTTAATTTGTCTCACCTGTTCTTCGTTGCCCAACCCACCTGTTTCCTGATTACACTTGTGTATATATACCCAGTTTGTTCCGTTAGTTGGTTCGTCTGCTGGTGTTCTCTGTTAATCCTCCTGTTGCTGTTGTCTCCTGTTTCTCACCTAATTAAAGCAACATTCCGCAACTTTTACACCTTAGCGGATGAGGAACACGCGTGGATCACTGAGACCTTCAGAATTGCTGTTCCCTCGTTCTGCCACTAGATGCTGTTCCTACGCATGGTCACAGCTGGTCTTATATTTAGGAACGTTTTCACGCACAAGTACAAATTGGTAAATACCACACAATGCGTAAAATCGTTCCCACGCACGAAATATGCACAGATCTGTTCGTAAGTACGGTTGATAAATGAGGCTCTTGTTGTGCACTCACCTGCATTTGGATCATCACCCCCCCCCGGAAATATGACACAAATGCACACATAAAAAAAACTAGCATGTCTACTCAATCTTTATTTAAAATAAATGCTCTTGCTTTAGAGAACGATCCAGAATAAGTATAAAACTGGATTGTTTTAAAGAACATTAAACAGTCTAACAGGTGGTTATACTTTCTGAACAACAATGTTACCAATAATTATGATTTAACTGCAGAAGAATTTGATTTTCATAGTTTTTTTTAATCTATTCTGGCTCTTTTGGGAGAGAAGATCAGTCCAGCTGTACTGAATAGTAGTGTTTCACATGCCCTTGAGCCAGATAAAGATGTGCGCACACAAATGAGAATGATATGAAAGTGTCAAGTGTGATACTTGTGCTAGCCAGGTAGCCATCCAGTTGCCTTGTGGTTTCCGAAACATTGTCCTTCATGCGACAAATGATCTTGAGAATTGTGAGGAAACATTCCAGAACTACACTGGGGGAACTGGTCAATGACCCAAGGAGAGCTGTGACCACAGTAACAAAGGTTGCTATTAGTAGCGCACTCTGTCATCACGGATTAAAATCCTGCAGCTCTCGAAAGGCCCCCCTGCCCAAGTCATCACATGTCCAAGCCTGTCTTAACTTTGCCAGAAACCATCTGGATGATCCAGGGGACATTGTTAGACTTTCATATGGTCAGATGAGACTAAAACAGAACTCTTTGGTATAAACACCACTCGCTGTGTTTGGAGGGAGAAGAATGCTGAGTTGCATCCCAAGAACACCATACCCAGTGAAACATGGGGGTAGATATATTATGCTTTGAGGCTGTTCTTTTCTGCAAAGGGAACAGGACAACTGATCCATTTTAAGGAAAGAGTCTGGGGATCCAATAAAGAATCTATGTGTGGAGGGAGTTGAATGTCTGTGTTGCCAGTGACAGCCCCCAAACCTCACTGCTCTAGAAAAGATTTGCATTGAACAATGGGCCAAAATAGCAGCTACAGAGTGTGCAAACCTGGTGAAAAGCTACAGGAAATGTTTGACCGCTGTCATTGCCAACCAAGGGTGCATTATGAAGTATTGAGGTGATCTTTTGTTATTAACCATACACTTATTTTCTGCACCATCATACAAATATATATTTTTTTAAATCATGCAATGTGATTTTTTGGATTTCGTTTCATTGTGTCTCACAGCTGAAGTGTTGCTATGTTGACAATTACAGATCTCTATAATCTTTTAAAGTGGGACAATTTGCACAATTGATGGCTGCTAATTGCTTTTTCGCTCCACTGTATGTTATCTTGTACTAGAAGGAAAAGTCACTGTTTAGTGATCCTTTTTTAGGAAAGGAGTCCAAATGTTTCCCAACACAAAGATGAGTTGAAGAAAAGGCCGATGTTAGACCCAATCCTGCTCCCTTACTTAATGGTAGCGTTTTAAACTGCTGCCATTCCCAATTTAAAGCATATTTCAGCGTTTACTCAGACCAGATGTTATTCAGGTCTGCAAATATTATGCTCAGTAAGTGGGTCAATAGCACCATTCAGAAAAATACTTTAGTAAGAAATGTCTGTTCATCACCATGGCAACCGTATCCATTCATGACAGAGTGTGTGTGAATGCATCCATGATAAAAGGTGTTGAGGATGATGTTTGGACTTGTCAATGATCCTAAAATGTTTGGTTGGTGTTTGTTTTGGGGTTTGCCTAAAACACTGCTCAAAAAATAAAGCAACAATTTGAAAATACGTCACATCCTAATAAAAAATACAATCTTGTTGGATCTCCATACTTCTGTGGAATGGAAAATGTTAGGATTAGAAGGATGCCACAACATTTGATGAAAGTGAAAGTGATCAACCTAGAGAATTCTTAACTCAAAGTCACCAAAAGACAAACTGATGCAACAGATTGGTACCTAATCACAGTCAGGATGCTGTCATCTATCCAGTACAGGTCTGTGTGTCCCTCCATGGAGATGCCTCCCCAGACTAACACTGACCCACCATCAAACCCATCATACTCAAAAATGTTGCAGACAGCATAATGTTTACCACAGCTTCTCCATACCCTTTCCCTTCTGTCACATGAGCTCAGGGTGAACCTGCTCTCATCTCTGAAAAGCACAGGGCACCAGTGCTGGACCTGCCAATTCTGGTGTTCTCTGCCAGTGGAGCTCCAGGATGCCCAGCAGTGAGCACAGGAACCACTTGGACATCGGACCCTCAGGCCACCCTCATGAAATCTGCTTCTAATGGTTTGGTCAGTGACGTTCACACCAGTGGCCAACTGGAGGTCATTGTGTAGGGTTCTGTCTGAACTCATACTGGTCCTGCTTGTCTAAAGGAGCAGATAGCAGCACTGCTGATGGGTTAAGGAACGTCGACGGCCATATCCAGCTCTCCTAGAGTAACTGTGTGTCTCCTGGAATCTCTTCCATGCTCTTGAGACTGTGCTGGGACACAGGAAACCTTCAGGCAATGGCACCTCATGACTGACCAGTGTGTTATTGTTGATCCAACTATGATGACTGATTTTTTTAATTACTGGAGAGTAAATATGTGTGACTCATAATTTTCTCCTTGGTAATTCTGCTGATGCAGACATGCATGATGCTGATGAGATCATGGGATTCTGGTTTGGAATCAGAAAAATTGACACCATTCCCTTATCAACTTGGCTGTAAATAGACTGGATCCCTCTCTGAACACTCCACTAGCAGCCAGAGGGCAGCCAGCCCTCAATCTTATGTTTGTCTGGAAACCTTTATATTTATGTATCTTTTATAACATTCTGTAAAGACTAAAATAGATCTGGCTCGCAGAAACATTTAATTTGTAAACATCAACACGTCCCCTTTAAGGTAAAATCTACAAGTGCCAGGACGAGGCTCTGCCATAGAGCAACACTTCCTGTGGCATCTCCATTGCTGCAAAACAAGCTGGCACTCTCAGACTCCAAGTCATTTATCTGGGACTACAATAGAACTCCTGCAAATGTGAAAGGAGCTCATGTGAGTGTGATAAGTGGCACTAATACCCAGTGTCTGGAGATAAGCGGTGTGTTTGAGAGGAGCAGGGCTAGCTGAGCGCTTTTCACCCACAGTGACCTGAAACATGCTTCTTAGAAAGGACATTTAGCTGAGGGACAGAGGACACAGCTCAGGGCTGGGGTCGGGAAGACCACTTCTCTCAGCACAGAGAGGTGTAATTATTGTCTGCTGATTCTGAAAAAGGACACATTAGAAAGGACACACAGACACACACACACACACACACACACACGACTGAAAGGCTCTTCTTTATTTTTTATTTATACTGGGTAGCTTTCATGCTTTCACTAAATAATTTATTACATACAAATAGCCTTATTTATTATTATTATTATTATTATTATTATTATTATTATTATTATTATTGTGTTTTTTGTTTTGTGGGCCACAAAAAAATATGCACATATGCATATGGATGCTTTGTTCTTTTTCATCAGGATGCACAGCGCTTCCATTAATACATTTATATCTTTATTTGTGATCCGTTGTGGTGTAATAATTTATGTTGATATGACACTGATCCTGTTCTTATGTGCCTTAACCCCTAAAAAATATATCACGAAAATGAACAAGTGTGATTGGTAACGTTAAGAAATTATTCAAACCTGATAAACTCAGTGGTAGCATGATGCAGCAGTGACACTAAGTCCTAGTGGGATCCAGCTCTGTGACAGCTCCACCGGATAAAGAAACAACCTGCTGATCTTTCTTTATCAAACTGCCACAAAGTGAAATCAGACGTCTGAGCTCAGATGTGTGAGCTAGATCTAGACCCTAATCAGATGAAATGAGCTCAGCTTGTCAGAAGAACCTGCTCTGAGTGACTTCCGGTTCTTAGTGGATCTGCATGTGGATATTTTTTCCTTTCTGATTATATCTGTCAGGGTCTGATTTGCTGCTGAATGATCAAAGAAGTGCTGGAGGGAGCTACGGTAATCTGTGAATCACAGATTTGAGGAGTGAATCCGTGCAGGCAAACAGCCTCGTCACGTCACGTCTGCAGCTCCATCCATTAAGTTTTAATCTGAAAACTCATCGTGCCGTAATGCTGCTCTGCTTCTCCTCTGATCTCCTCATGAAAATGGATCATTTCAGCTGTCACCGTGGGAGAACTGGAGGACAATTTGAATGTATTCTGGAGGAATTAGAATGCATGAAACACTCGGAGCATGGCCTAGCAGAGGGAGCGCCACACTCACACCCCGAAGGAGGAATTTAACACAATAAAGGCTTCCTGTTCTGGTTTTAGTCCTCATGAATCGGATTACTGAAAGCTTCATTTATGCTTGATCCATCAGAGTTTAGAGCTACAGAGAGAAACTATAAGAAGAAATGCATGCTGGGTAAAAAAGCTTCACTAGGTGTTTCATTAACACTATGTTATCCTGAATGAGTTGTGTTTAGGTTCTACAGTGGAACAGTGTGTGTGTGTGTGTGTGTGTGTGTGTGTGTGTGTGTGTGTGTGTGTGTGTGCTCAATAACAAATCTCATTTTCATACATGTGTTAAATAGATAAATATAGTCCTTCCAGACTGTTTATGCCTTTCTCCATCTCAGTACATTTCTTGGAGCTTCTCATCGTGAGCTCAGCCCTGACGCTAAGACTTCAGACATTATTCGACACACTGAAGTCGCCTCTCTGAGCCAAGTCTGTCTTAGAATGTGAAAGCTGTGGCGGGTTTTGCTTATACCATTTTTTTCCTGACAGATCCTGAACTGGACAGGAAACCAGGTGAGACATGATGAAAGGATAGACTTTTGTCAGACTGGTCTGATGAAATGTAGGGCTGAACTTGTCTGAGGCTTTAGAAGAAGCTCTTGATGACTTTTGAGCAGATCTGTTTATTACATTTAAAGGAAACCTATGTGCTGTCATGTAGGCCTCTACTGCCTCTATAAACACTACAAACACGAATAAAAAACGTCCATCCATTTCTGTCAGTGTTTGATTTAAGGGGATCTTATGCTACGAGTCATTCAATAAAAAGCACTTATTGTGATGTCACAATAAGGAACATTAGCATAGAACCACCCGTCACCTGTCGATCCTTAACCCTGGGTGTTTCTCAATGTCAAAGCGTCTTACTTACGAGGACACTGTCCTTTCCTTGTTCAGAGAAAATGCTTAAATGGAACAGACTTACCTCACGTGACCACGGCTGCCCAGAGCTCCGCCCTCTGCTTACGCGCTCTGTTTACGTCCTGCCCATCATAGTAGCATAATAGTGTAGCATAGTAGCATTCCTTCAGCCATGGAACTGGAAATGTTAATGCTCTTTTTCCACATCTTCATGGATTTTCAAAGAGAGAGAGAGGAGCACCACCGGCATTAGCATGATAGCTACAATTAGTTGACTTACATGTAAACTGGAAATTTGCCCTCAAAGTAGCTGCTGCCGGCACCTGATCTGCCATCTTTTTAAAAATACTGCGCTGTATTCCGGGAAATTTTTGACCAAGGGATGGCCACAAGGCACCTTGCATGTGTCCTTGGTCAGTTAGCTAAACGGCAGTCAAACGGAGGTCAGACACCTCGGTAGCACATGAATTTCAAACGATTTGAGTCCTCTGGGTTAATTGGTGGAGATGATGTTGCTCAAAGATCAGAAGATCAAAACCCAACTGAGAATCTGTGGTCAGGTCTCAAACATCAGGATGAGCAGAAGTGGTCCACTCCAAGCACGACCAGAACGAGTTACCAACAGCTGATAATCCATCAGCATTTCATTTGTCTTCAGTAAGTTAACTAATTAGTTAAATCCACACAGAGAAAGCAACCGTCCTGGTGCCCAGAACCAATGAAATTGGAATATTTTGAGCAAACACCAAAGTATGAGACCAGACTAGACACACATAACAGGTGGCTGAGGCTCAGGTAGACAGGCTCCGCCTGTGGGTGGAGCTTAGTGGGTACACAGTCATCCCAAAATTCCATCTGAGAAGAGAGAATAGAGGGAAAGTACAGGAGCGGAAGAGATGGGAACTTGTTCTGGACATATGTGGAAGTTTTATGCATTTTAAGATATTTGCTACATTTTCCAGAAAACTTAAATTAATCATCGTTATTCTCTACACACCTGATCATTCGTCCCATCTGCAGGAATGTACAGACAGCTTTTTAAAAACCACTGGTGGCTCAAATGAAACAAGAATCAAGTGCCAGATTTAAGGTGGTAGGTTTAAAGTTAAGGTGGAAGCTGCACATTGTAAATTAGCCTCCTGTTTCCCACCGACAGCACATGCTGCTCTGTCACTTAGAGGGAAACGGGAGGTGAAGCTCCCAGAAGAAGCTCCTGTCCAGGTAATAAAGGCTTGCTGTGACTTCAGCCCTTTTCAGCAGTTTCTCTAAATCAAAGATGGATTAAACACAAGGATGGCCTGAGATGGGACAGCTAAGGAACCAGAACCAGTCCAGGTCCAGGAAGTCTCTCAGCTTCCAGCTTCCAACAGTCCCAGAACTGTTGTCACTGATCAGAATTCATCATCCAGTGTCTGATTGTTTGCGTTCACACAGTGAAAGGATTACTTATGTTTAAGGAGAGTCCAAAAACCAAACCACTGGTTTGATTAGCTCATTATTTAAACATGTTTACTAAACTCTTCTGTAACTGTGAAGTGACTATTGTGTATTCTATATCGTGTATTCTTAGGAATAAACCAGTTAAATGAGTGATCATAGGTAGAATTCCACTTATGATCTGTTCTCCAATATTTAGACTTATTAGACATCATCAGTCTTTTTGTTTTCATCCAGCAGTGTAGTAGGAATGTGAGTTAGTCTGGAGGAAATCACATCCTGGAACTAAAAGTTAGAGTTTAGAGAAAGCATTCATAAGTTCTACCAGAATAATTCAACTAGCTTCCTCTGACTGATGAAACTGTTTCTTCAGTTCAGCACAGATACAAGACAGTTCATGGTTCATGGTTTACATAACGGAGAGGGTTTCTGATAAAACTCAAGCAGGAGAAATGAGAGACAAGATGGAAAGCCTGAAGAAACAATCATAGAGCTGCTGCTGAAGAGCAGTGGGCTCATGGTGCACAGAAACAGTTTATTATCATGAATCCACCATGTTTCAGTCTGAGCTGGAAGGAGAGAGAGAGAGCCATTATCATCAAAGACACAGTCAAATACAGGGCCACTGGTGTGTTCTGAGACCATGTTCAGTAATGGACTCAAGGCATTTTCTATCTTCAACAATAAAAAAACTGAGAAATCCTAGAAAGGATTGTAGGTGGATATTAGGAAGTGGAATATGGAGGACATTTTAGTTGAAAACACAGACCGTGAGAAATAAAAACCAAGAATATCCCTCTGTAACCATGATTACCAGGTTGGTGAGTCAGCAGCGATTATAAACAGAAACAGCTGTTTTGGATGTTTATGATTAGTTTCTGTCTTACATATCTGACCTGTCTCCTGGTGTCCTAATCTGGTGAGTGAGCTGGCCCCCCAGCCTGGTGACAGGGAGGATTCTGGTGCTCCCATCTCTATCCAACATACTGAACATAATCATCATCATCATCATCATCATCATCATCATCATCACTGACCTTCAAAACCACCTGAAATATTCATTTTTGCAGTATTGAGAAACATTTGGTGAGAAGTGACCTCCTGATAGTAGCAAATACAGGCTCTCTGTCTATTATCATCCTCAATTTATCTGCTGCATCTGACACAGGACCATGATGTATTCCTCACCTGATTCACACAACGCACACACCACCTTGGGCTCAATGCTCTCTCTCATTCCCTGAATCTCCCCCACACCTCGGAGCAGTGGGATTGGAGTGCACGCTAGATGGGTGCAAACCCTCCCGGTGCAAAGGGAATCCCCACCCTTCCCACCCACCACTCGTGGTTTTATGTTGTGATTGTCTGAATATGTGCTTTTATGTTTGAGGTGTTTTTCCTGAACCCCAACTCTTCCCCCTTGTTGGGGGTAGGGTGGGGGGGCCCGTTTTTCTCGCTCTTCCCTCCCTGATGTAACCCCCTTTCTCTTCTCTTATCTTTTCTCATAGGAGCATCGTGAAGTGGCTGCACTCATAGCCTGCCTGTACTTGTGTCTATGTGAGTGTGTGTCTCTTGGTCGGGTTGTGCTGTGCAAATATGCAAATCCTATTTCCTGTACCAGGATGCTGGCTCCATGACAATAAAGTTGAGTCTGATTCTGCTACACCACACCCCCTCAGGCTCTTGGTACCTTGGGTACCTTACCAATCCAACAGAGTAAATCTCTCTGGGACATTCAAGATCTAAACCGCACACTGTTATTTGTGGGGTACCCCAGGGCCCAGTCCTTATCCCCATCTTCTTCATCATCTATTTCACTAAGTGTAGACAGGTGAGAGGGAGTTCTTTGCTTATGTTTCTTATTTTGACATCACAATAAGAGAAATTTTCAAACAGCTCGTAGAAGCACATGATTCCTGAAACCAAAATCTGACAGAAAATTGATGGACAGGTTTTAATTCACGTTTTGAATGTTTCTAGAGGGAGTACAGACCCACATGGCAGCACAAAAAGATGCAAAAAGTGTGTTTTGGGTTAGGGTTAGACTTGTTTATGAATGATGTCTGAAACAACACTCCAGCTTTGACCCGATTCCATATCAGACGGATGTTTTCAGAAGTTTGAAATCACATCAACTTATTTCTGTCAGACTGAATTCTGAACTAAACAACACACACATTGTTCAGCAATGCGTTCCAGGAGGACAGCTGTTGGCAGGTGTGTTAGGTCTGTAAGACCAGGGAGAAATCTTAATGGAGAGGTGTTGTAATCTAACTTATCTCTAGCATGTAATAAAACATGTTGCAGATTCTTAAGATTAAACATTTACAGTTTTCCCAACAACTTGGTCTTTAGCTTCCTGTTGTTGGATCATTAAAAAATGAATCTGCTTTAGTGTTTCGGGGCATCATGTGACATTTAAGGTCTGGCCTTCAGCTCAACAAAAGGTCTGAGAGTGAGAAAAGGAGCCAGTAGCAACACATCAGATCAGCTCTCCTGAATGGTCGCTGCTCAGATGTGTTTTTATAATTGTGAAATGAACCTGGTTGGCTTTCAGAGACAAATGATTTGGTCTGAGCACACAAAGCTGGAAGACAGCTGACCTTTCACCTCACAAAAAACTGATCAACATACAAAAAGTTCAACAGTTTTTTATTTTATTTTATTTAAAATGATCGTTTAAAAACCTCATCACAACCAAACAGGCAGCAGCCTCTGTGCTGATCTGCCTCAAACCTCAATCAGGCCTTTTATCTGCACTCACAGGTGCAGCCAGTAAGTGCAATCAAGGCCAGCAGAGGGGCGTAACAGTCATGAAATGCAGAATTGAGTTGAATACCCGTAATATTTCATAGTTAATAAATCTCATCAGAATGGCTGCTTTAAACAGGGTCTCACATTGTGTTCTGCAGGAAATGAGGTAATGTACCGTGCAGGTACCATGTTCCAACACAGACCTGTGCATAAATTTAAATATCCTTCTCCTTCTATACATTAGAGGAACGTTTGGTTTGGAACCACCAGAACACCTAGGGAGCTGCAGACATCCAAGACTGTGCCCCAGGGACACTTGTCTGATGGCTTTATGTCTTTCAGTTCTTGCCTTTTATTAGCCCAAGTAAGACAATGAACTCCAGGCTATGCGTGACCTGTGCGATGTGTCCAATTTTAGTCAATGATGCTTGTTATTGGTCCTTTATGATGGAGTCCAGTTCAGCCTGAAAAATGATGTTGAAATTTAGCCTTTTCTACTTTTTAAGAAAATCTTTTTTTTCTGTGTTTTCAACAAAACTTTGCAAGGGGTCTGTTATTGTTGTTGTTGTGTGTGTGTGTGTGTGTGTGTGTGTGGGGGG
>SSNS01000238.1:199215-217375 GCA_006937985.1 Aphyosemion australe | reverse complement strand
GGGGGGGGGGGGGGGGGGGGGGGGGGGGGCTGGTGTTGACTAGTTTTCTCGAGACTTTATAGTAGAGTTCTATTAGCTCTGATGTAGGTCCAAATAAGCCGAGTCCGCAGAGACCGGGTTTACCCAGTTAATAAAAACAAGCCGTATCTCTGGGCGTCTGGGACGCGATGGTCTAAAGGCTTTAAAAAAGAGATTTTATGAATGTGACGGCTCCTCGGAGTGTCTAAATAATTTAGAGTTAATAGCTCAAGAGAGAGATGGATCCATATCACAAAAACATCATGAGTCTGATAAAACTGGTGGAACCCAAATGAAACCCAGAGGTACCAGAACCCACTGTGTAAATAATGAGTCCTCCTGAGATGGCGCTCATCCCTCATTATGGACCCACAGGTGGTCCTCCTTTGGTTTCCTCCACTCTGGGACTCCTCAATCAGCCCTCCTTGATGTGAGGCACCACACCACTGAGGAACAGCTACAAGAAAAAAAAGTAATAATTGTGTCTGTGTCACAATTTCCTCATCTCTGTGGTGTGAAGATAACCTCTGCTGATGATGTTTATGATCTGTTTGTAGAACGAAATAACAGCAAAATGATGACTTTAAACCAGGATCTGAAGCTGATTAATGTTGCAGCCAGAGAACTTAATAGATCATTCTACTGTTAACTGTGACCTGTCTGGTTGGTTGGTCTGGAGTTCACAGATTAATGTGGGGGTGGCTAATCCTGGTCCTGGAAGGCCACTATCCGACATGATTCAGTTGTTTTCCATCTTCAACACACTTGATTTTAATCATCAGGTGACTAAAAGGCTTCTGCAGAGCTCCATGACCTGCTGAACAGTTGATTCAGCCATTGAATAAGCAGTGTTAGACATGGGATTCTGTTGGCAGCATTTGTTGTCCATAAAGAGGATGCCAATGTTTGATTTCCAACCTAAATTGTGAGTTTCTTTGGACTGCTGATTGCCCCGATGAACTCAGCATGTGAGCGTGTTAAATAAAAGCACGAGTGCAGGTGAATGAGGCTACGGGGTCTGTAGATAGCTGGTTTTACGGCCGACCCCTAACAAGCACTGGGAAGGGAAAAAGTGGCTTCAGCCAAGAATACTGGTGGACACATGGTAGATCTGGTACTGTTATTAATTTACTGCTCAATGTACAGTGTGTTCACACACCAGCTGGTAAAATTAAAACATTAAACAGGAGGGGAAATGAAAGGAACAGTGAGCTCCTGGTTTGAGTTCAAATCCACAAAATCCAAGCTGGGTTTCTTGAAAAATATTTTGTTGGATAAAACAGTAAAGATACTTGACTTTTCTCAGGTTTAGATGCTGTGGATCACTCAGTTCTCTCCTCTGGTCCTTTAATCTGGCACAGAGTTTCTAAAGGTCTGTTCTTGCTAAATCAAGCATGATATAGATCTAATATTTGGAGTCTACTGTGTATGAAATACGTGTGCATACAAACTCTTAGACATCTTCCATCTACTGGACCCAGGTGATGGGTCAGCTCGGACAAGGAAGCCCCGGCTGTCCTCAATCGAGTCTAAAACACCATAACTGATTCCTCTTGATATGGAGGAGCGGTGTCTCTACCCCAAGCCCTTCCAGAAAGCCTGAACTCATCACCGCTCTTTCTTGGGCTCTAAGGCTGAACCTTCTGCAGTGGATTCTCATTTCAGCTGCTGGTATATTCACAATCATGTTCTATTGGTCAATACCAAAGCTCATGACCACAGGTCACAGGGCAGCAGTAGCTCAGGAGGTAGAACGGGTTGTCCAGTAATCAGAAGGTTGCAGGTTCGATCCCGGCTCCGGCCAGAGAATGCTGCTGTGTGTCCTTGGGCAAGACACTTAACCCGCCTTGCCTGCTGGTGATGGTCGGAGGGACTGGTGGCGCCAGTGCTCGGCAGCCTCGCCTCTGTCAGTGCGCCCCAGGGCAGCTGTAGCTACGTTGTAGCTCATCCCCACCAGTGTGTGAATGTGTGTGTGAATGGGTGGATGACTGATTGTGTTGTGAAGCGCCTTGGGGGGTTGTAGAACCCCAAGAAGGCGCTATACAAATACAGGCCATTTACCATTTACCAGGTGAGGACAGGAACAAAGTAAATTGAGAGATTTGTATTTTGGCTTAGCTCCCTCTTCACTACAACAGACCAGTTCAGCATTAGACGCTGCTCTGGTCCACCTGTCCATCTGCTGCTCCCTCCTTCCCTCACTTGTTCACAAAACCCGAAGATACTTGAACTCCTCCACTCAAGGTAGGATACTCAGGGTAGGACATAATGGTGTTGCATGTCTCCGCACCCACACAGACAGTCAACTATAAATTAGGCTTCATGTTTGGTGAAACAAAAAAAATTAGAACAAAAGTTCATTTATTTCAGTAATTCAACGTAAAAGGTGAAACTAATATATGAGATAGACTCATTCCATGCAAAGCCAGATGTTTCAAGCCTGTATTTGTTATAAACGTGATGATTATGGATTACAGCTGATGAAAACCACACATTCAAAATCTCAGACAATTAAAATGTTGTGAAAAGGTTCAGTATTCTCGACTCAAAGTGTCATGAAGTGGTACTATTTGGATCGGACCCAAATGCAGAATAGCAGGCACAGGAAACAAATTCGCAGGGGAAAAAAAACTGTTTTATTTGAATAATGGTAGGTAGGATGACACAATGGGAAGACAAGACGAGGATCTGACAAAGACAAACACAAACGGAGGATAATCAGGGAAACAGGTGGGTAGGGTAACGAGGGGCAAGTAAGTCCAATCAACACTTAACGAGGGGAGACCAGATACAAGAGGCTGCAGGAGATCCTGACACAAAGTGTCACACTCCAGTCAGCTAACTAATCCAAAACACATTCAAAGGGTTCCTGAGACTTTAGATGGTCTCTAAGTCTAAGTTGATTAACTGCAATAAATTAACTTTTGCACCATATTCTCATTTTTTCAGATTCACATGTACTGTAGTTAGGGTCAGGACTGGATTATTATCTGATGAGTAAAAAGAATAGGGTGGGACAGGTGGGGAGTTTCAAAAATCTTAGTGTTCAACTCAAATGACAAAGACAAAGAGGAAACACCTAGAAGTCAGTGAAGAAGGCTCAGTACAGGCAGAAAAACCAGGCTCCCACAATGTATTTTGTCCAACTTCTACCAGTGCACCATAGAAAGGATCCTGACCTATGCATGCATACGATGGTCCTCCAGCGGCATCACATATGAAAAGAAAGACCTGCAGCAGAGAACCAAGACAGCACAAAAGATCATTAGTGCCCTGCTTTCACTGCTGAGAAACAGCTGAAAAGATCAGATCTGACTGCCCCCTGGCTAGTGTACATGTGCAGATGGTTCATCTCCTTTAACACGGCCTGCTGCTCTGGACTCTGTTGCATCTCTAAAAGTCAGGTGTAAAAAGACCATCCCTGATCCCTGGTTTAATGACGACACCCGTGCTCTCAGAGGCTGGTGCAGAATACATGAAGGGAAAAGGACACGCCGCTCATTTCTCAACAATTGCTGAAGGACCCCTTGTCCCTTTACAAAGCAGTCAGATCAGCTAGAAATAAATATTTTGCTGATTTAATCACAATGCATTTTGGTGACCAACGCAAACTTTACAGTACCATTCATTCTGTGTTCTCACTAAACAAATCCACTACCCTTTCCATCCCAACAACGGCCCTATGCATTGAGTTTGAGAACTTTTTCCTTCAAAAAATCCAGGGTAGGTACAGCTTTTTGCCTCTGGGGCCTGTTACCCTGGAGGAGCCACCATATCTTCCTCTGTTTTCTGCCTTCAATCCCGTCGTAATGATCTGGGTAAACTGATCAGGTTCCCTTAGGTTCTCCAGAGGATTGCCTCCCTCCAGCACTGCAAATTTGGGCCATTCCTGTGGTGGGCCCGTTTATCTTCAACATTCTCAATAACAGCTCACCCTCTGGAGCGTTTCCTGTGGCCTTTTAAAAACCTGGCCTGGATCACAATAACTATGATAATTTCAGTCCCATGTCCAAACTTCCTTTCCTGTCCAAATTTGTAAAGAAAGTGGTTCTTGCGCAGCTCTCACTTCATCTAGAAGACCATTGTCTACCATTTTCAGTTTGGTTTCAGGCCCAATCATAGCATCTGCCCATATTCGTGTGCTTAATGACATCCTGGTGGCAACTGATACTGGCTCCTATATCTTGCTATTACTTCTTGACCTTTCTGCAACATTTGATACAGTCAACCATAATGTATTACTGATTAGGCTTGAATCCTGGGTAGGAGATAAAGGGGCCCCTCTCAACTGGTTCCATTCTTACCTGACTGACATCAACGACTGCTCCTCTCCCTTTCTGCTGCTCCCCTGGGGAGTGCCTCAAGGTTTGATGTTTGGTCCACTCCGATTCACAATATACATACTCCTCTTGGGTAAGATCTTAGGTAAACATGGCATGCATTACCACCTCTATGCTGATGATTTTCAGATTTATTTGGCTTTAAATCAATCAAGCTCTACTCATCTGCTCTTGAACTGTCTCTCGGAAGTTACAAGATGGCTTGCTTCCTATTTCAAAAGGCTTAATGACAACAAGACTGAAACAATTTTCTTCAAATTAAAAATAATCTTCACACATCTGGTGTCCCCTCTCTCCCTTCCTTAAACCTCAAAACCTGTGTGATTAACCCAGGGGTCAAACTAGATTCTGCTCTATCAATGTCTCATCAAATAAATGCAACCATGTCCTCACTATGGAGAGACGCTGCCACATTACACCCCTCCTGACTAATCTACACTGGCTCCCTGTAATCTACCAGGTTCAGTTCAAAGTTTTAACTTTTGTTTAGAAAGCCCTGAACAGTCCATCTCACCCCCTACCTGTCTGAGCTGCTTACCTCTACATCCCCTCTCAACCATTAAGGTCCACAGGTCCCTTGCTACTGTGCATCCCTAAGACGCATTACAAATCTCGTGGGGAACAGGACTTCTCTTTTGACGCTCCCAAACTTTGGAACACACTCCCTCTTTACATGTGGCAGGCTCCAACACTTGCTCATTAAAAAAATCCTTTCTGATGTCATACATCTACCATTTAGCTTTTGGTCAAAGATCCCTTCTTTTTATACTTTTCAACTTTTTGCTCATGTGAGTTTTAATTCTACGCTCTGCACCTGTTGTTAGTTGTTTTTTAATGTTCTCTATGAATAAAGCTGATATGGTATGGTATGGTATTTGATCATAAATACACTGACCAGGGTGGCCAGCTTATCTCATGTACAGAAGGACTGAAAACTACATGGTCTTAGTTAACCCAGGACACACAGAACGCCTTGGAATCCCACCAGTGGAACTGATTTAGAATCAGCCACAGCTGATGTCTAAGATGTACGAGGTGACGTTGTATGTACACTACATGGCTGCACTGCACTGGACTCCAGCTGGCTTGGCCACTCACCAGCTGATATGACACGTTACGGCTCGGAGCCGCTTGCCTCTTTAAAAAAACGTCCTCCTAACCCCTTTCTTCTAGCGATCGCGGTGGACAAGAAATCCTCCAGCATGCTGCTGTTTCTGTGTCTGCTTGTTCTCCTGAGCGGTAAGTCTGCTTTGTTTGTGTGCTCGTGTGCACGTGTGAGCTTGTTAACGACTCGTTTTTTTGACTGAGAAACTCGAGGGTGCGCGGGGGGGGGGTTGAGGGGAGGTGCTGTCAATCACTGCCTCAGTGCCGCTCTCTTGGTCCTCCAGGCGACACCTCCTTTAGGCACATTTTTCTAACAGGAAGTGTGGGTGAAGTAAGTCTCCACCCATGGTGTGACTCACCCTTTAAGTATGGTCACCAGGAGAATTGGTTATTTGCATCATGCCCTTTAGGTGGCACCTGGAGGACTTTAAAACCAACAAAAAAACAAGAGTAAGAGTGTATTTATCAACCTGCGTAATACGGCACTGGGCTGTAGGATGAGAAAACATTGTTCTAAACTGTATTTCACAGAGTTTGATTTCTGTAAAAATACAACTACATTTGATTCTAATCAGGAATGATTGTCTACCTGAAGAGAATTAATCAGCCTATCATCTATGTGGAGTTGCCTGTAGCTTGTCCGGTGATTCCTTCTGTCTCTCATAAAACTCCACGAGCAAAGCAGGGCATTACTCTTGAAGGTGTAAAAGCTTGTTTCACACCACAGTGCACAACAAATGGGCACTGTGGCAGTGGTGAGTTGTGCACCTGAAGTGACTGCTAACCAGGATCCTGGTTTATCCCAGTGTACAGAGCTTCCCACCTTGGCACTTTGCAGCGTTTTATGATTCATAACTTCTAATGGAGACCTCTGGGAACATCAAAACCCTAAAAAGAGGAATTTGTTGCATGCCCTGAGAGGAAGCGTTATTACTTTTGCTGAGTCATGAATAATGGATCAAGTTGCTGCATAATCTCTTGGGTGATAACTACCCACATCAGCATGCAGGGAAAAGCTAAAAACAGAAGGCATAAAACCAAAAGAAAGAGATGGCACCTTTCACTGGATCACCTGCTTGAAACATCACCAGACACCACCCGTTCCTCCACCAGCTGTGACATAACCACCCTTTCACTTTCTAAACATCCATTTTGTTGTTTGCAAATCCATCCACCTTGACAGAATGTGTTCTCACAGCAGGCAGGGATTTGGCTGGAGATGTGGAGGATCACTATAGCAACAGTGACTTTGGGCTTTTTGATGCTATCCCTGCATAGATGGATATCAGTAACATCTCTCAGGCAAGTGATTGTATTAGGGCAGCTGATGGGACTAAAGCACATCTATTTCAGAGAAGTGTTCTTTTGACTGTGTTAGAGAGCTGAATAACAAGCAGCTCCAGGAGCAGCTCATGAGACACCAGCAGGGCAACAGCTCCTCCACATGGCAGCAGGCGGTACTACAACCCACCTGCATTCACAGTTTCCCCATGGAATGTTTGAAAGGTTCAAAAGCTCACACCTACGCATCAGATGTCTACACACACACACAGTCGCACGCACACACACAAACAAGCCTGTGTGTGTTTTATTTATGTTATCAGCAGCCTGCTGGCTCCCTGATTCTGATAACTGTTGTTAGACCTTCTAGAAGAACAAAGTAACAGCTTTTCTCATCAAACTGAATGTTGTGAATGTTGATTCAATGACCTGCATCTGGTTTCAAAATGATTTTCATTCTACAACCACTGCAACACTGAAGATATCCTCAGATGAAGATTTTTCTTTTTACAGCAGGGGTGTGCAAACTTCTCAAGACAGAATAAAGTCAACAAGATGAAAATCCCCACAAGCCACAAATGTATTTTTTATATATATTTAATGCTCAAAATGTATGAATTTGGGTTTGAAATTAGCATGAAAAGCATGATTTTAATGTGGGGTTTTGTATGTTGGTAGAAAAGCTTTAGATTCCCTTGATCTGATGGGTGGATTGATCTCTACTTTCTAGGTCTGATAAATAAATGTGAGTCCATCAACAGCATCAAATCTGTAAAATTGAAACTTAAAATTATAAGAGTTTATCTACAGGAGAAGAAAATTCCACAATTCCAGGATTACAATCAAGGGTTGAGGGCAAAACTGGCCCCCGGGCCAAACTTTGGCCATACAGTCACCCTTGGTTCTTTTAAACTTCCAGATAAAACATGTTTTTAGCTCATCTTTACTGACAGAAGCAGCACAATTTTAGACAATATAAATGAAACACATAAGACAGATTTTATAGACTGAAAATATAATTCAGTTCAACCAAAATTCACTTTAAAACTCTTTGGTTTGCTGATTTTGTTGCTGTGTAACAGATCTCATCAGGATTCATTAGTGTTTATAAATCTCATGAATGCTGGTGATGGTTGTCAGTGATCCAAGAAAGTCCCCGTGGTTGCGGGTGAACTTTGTTTCTTTGTCCTGCAAAGATGTTTTATTCTTTAGTTCAAACTGAAATTTCTCAATTTCCTAATCTTTAGAACTGAAATATTAGAAAACTAAGATGAATAATATTACTTATCTTTCTCTTATTGTCTGCAGCAGCACCCCTAAAATTACCATGACAAAAAAAATGGACCAAATGGATAAGTATTTTACTGTGATTACATTCCAAGATAAAATTGCTTTTAATGACATTCATGTGACAAAGATCAACTAAAATTTTGTTCAGCTGAGAGATATTCTGTTGTTATCTACAGCAGGTTTATCCATCTGTGCTAAACAATTGTTTAGTTTTCAGAGGTGAGATGCAAAAAATGAGAATATGGTGCAAAAGTACATTAATTTCAGTATTTTAACTTAGACTGAGAGACCATCTAAAGGCTCAGGAACCCTTTGCAGGTGTTCTGGATTCATTAGCTCATTACAATGTGACACTTTGAGTCTAGAATAATGAACCTTTTCACAATATTCTAATTGTCTGAGATTTTTAATGTGGGGTTTTCATCAGCTGTAGCCATAATCATCACAATTATAACAAATAACGGCTGAAATATCTGGCTTTGCATGAATGAGTCTATCTCATGTATTAGTTTCACATTTTAACTTGAATTACTAAAATAAATGAACTTTTGCACCATATTCTAATTTTTTTAGTTTCACCTGTACTACGTTTATATGATGATACAATCAAAAACCTATTACCAAATTATGTTTGTGTGGAAACTCTCTGCTAACTCTACTTTTATGAATTGATACAAACTTGTGCTCTAACTCCTAAAACTGCAACTGTTCCATTGAATTTGGGGCAAAATACAACAAACCTGTAGCTCATTTCACTTACAAAGACTTTTAGTTTGACCTAAACAGACACAAGTCATTAAACACAACTATATGAATCTGCTGATGTGAGTCAAAGATGTTACTGAACAAGTCCAACATTGCTTTTATGTGTTTTCCCCAGAAGTATTGGAGCAGGACGAAAAGTGTTGGCGAGAAAATCATCAGAAGAGCAAGGGGGCGGGGCTTGTTTAGATTTTTTGGGTGAGATCCACTGGCCACAGACAAGATTAAAATGGTAAGACTAGATGAACAGATGATTCATTCAAGATTCAAAACTTTATTGTCATGTGTGCAGTAGTAATAAAACTTTTTTTTTTTTGAAGACTAAAATTCCCGGTCGGCTGATAAATCGTGCCGATATTTACCATTTTTTTATATTTCGGCATCAGCCAATAAACCTCTCATTAAAGGTAATTTAAATTTAGGCACATTCCCGGGCAGCCCAGTGCTGCTGCAGAATTTAAATTTGTATTTACTACCTGAATAACCTCTGCATAATAAATGATCTAAAACATTTCTTGTTTATGTACCAGTTTTGAATATTTAACACTTGGTCAGTTAATTGATTTGTTTCATTAACTTTAGTTAAATGTCTGATTGTAACTAGTGCTGTCATGAGATTAAAGTTTTTTAGATTTAGAATTATGACCTGTAATTAATTAATCAAATTAATCTCTTTTTTAATCGCACCTGCTGAGAAAAGCCCTCATTTTGATGTATTTTTATTTAAATTTATTACATTATTGTGGCAAACTAAAAGATTAATACATAACAAAAAATACTGGCTTTAGAAGAGAGAAGCTAGAAGAGTCCCAGAAAAGTTATAGATTAAAAATGAGACTAACGCAAATTTAAAAAATAGTGCACTAAATATGGCTGTAATGAATTCATCTCAATTAATGCGATAATTTGACACCCCTAATTGTAACACTGAGCAGTGCACAAAATTAAGATTTACTAGTTAAATTCAGAGTTCAAAAGCTGATTCAGAAATTTTGTGCATCAACTGATGTTATTGGTGACATGCAAATAAGATGGAAAACATCTAGATATCAGCCATCAGCTGACCGTGACCTCTATATATCAGCATCAGTATCGGCTATAGAAAAACCAATATCGGTTGACCTCTACTTTGTTGCCCACACTACCAAGAGTATGTGTTGGGTATAAAATGATAAGATTAAAAAAAGAAGCATGCAAAATGCAACATAACAAACAAAAACAAAACTGTACAGAAGTGACTGGGCAGTTATAAATGTGCAAGTGAAATAAAGTGTCCATATGGGTGGGGTTATTGATGATGACTCCTGTAGAGAGAGATAGAGCATCAGACTGGAAAAAACTTCTGTTGGATATCCATTCTGAATTGCATTGGGCCATCTGTTACAAACAAAAGGTAATTAAGGATTTAAAGATGAGAAAATCTTTTATCACATTGAAAAGAAACAAAGGTCTTAACTTAAAGTCACTAATAAACTGAAGCTGAAAATGTGCTGTCCAGTTAGCTGAAATACCATTGCAGCAAGTGAAGATGTTCCTCAGTAGTTTGTATTGTTCTTTGATTTAATTCTTCTTTGTTCCCTCTGTACATTTCTAACCTTTACCAGAGGCAGCGTTAGCTCAGGAGGTAGAGTGAGTTGTTCAGATTGATCCCAGCTCCCAGCAGAGAATGCTGCTGTTGTGCTCTTGGGCAAGACACTTAACCCACGTTACCTGCTGGTGGTGGTCGGAAGGCCTGGTGGCGCCTGTGCTCAGCAGCCTCACCTCTGTCAGTGCGCCCCAGGGCAGCTGTGGATACATAGTAGCTCATCCCCACCAGCGTGTGAATGTGTGTGTGAATGGGTGGATCACTGATTTTGTTGTGAAGCGCCTTGGGGGGTTGTAAAACCCTAGAAGGTGCTATATAAATACAGGCCATTTACTTTACTTTTATGAGAATACAACTCAAACTCAAAAATTAAAAAAATAAAATATTGTGTGTTTGCTTCTAAAGCTCGCCAGGAACATTTTCATCAAATTCACTGACAGCAATGATATTTATTATCTAAACTCTCCACATGCATACCACATTCTGCAATCTGACATTACACTCAGAGCTAAAATAGACAACATCAAGTGTAGTTGTCTCTTGTCCCACAGGGTGGCATTGCAAGACAAAAAACACAGGGCTATTACTCAAAGAGCATTTGTGCTGTTTAAAAGGTTCTAAATGTTGTTTTCTTGTGATTGCAGAGATAGTGTAGAAGTACAGAACAGCAGCAGGACAGGATAATCCATCTGATGATGCTGGACAAACAGATCTGACTGCAGAGCAGTTCTAAAATCAGTTCACATGCAGCACTGAGAGTCAGTATATATACAGTATATACACAAAATACATTTCCACAGGGTGGTAACTTACCTGAGGTACCAAGGTGTGTTGCACCTACAGCTCTTGCAGGAAGATGGCTCTGAACCTTGTCTTCATCATTCCAAAAGCACACTCTATAATGGAATGATGGCTGCTGAAGCACTGGGCTTCCACACCTTGAACTGTCCATTTGTAGGGGGTGATGAGGGGAGTGGATGTTGGAGGCATGGGTACCCTCTGTCTGCATGGATAAAAGGCCCTGGAGGAGGATAGACTGACTGTCTAGCACAAGAACAGTAATACTTACAGCATTCCATGAAAGCTAACAAAATACCTACTGTCTAAAACCTAATTCATGTGTGTTCTAAAAAAGAGATGGGAGTAACAACCTTTTTTTGAGAGTTTTTTGTCATTGGTCATATCCTTCTCATGTAAATGGAGCAGGGAGAGGTAGGAACAAAAATCATGAAACTAAAGCAAATAAAATGTTCCTACAGCCACGTTTGGAGTACAATCATGAAATATATATCAAAGCTCAGATTTTTGTCAGTTTTCAGGCAGTGCCTGGGTTCTCCCAGGACCCCACTTGAAATGGCACAAAGTAGGCCAAGTGATCCTATGCTTTATTGTTATAAGAGCCATCACCTTTCCTGCAATATCCCAAAATGTATCTAAAACTTACACTGTGATTTTTGGGAAACGGTTAAGGATATCAAGAAGAGTCATACAGTAAAAGCTGAAAGTCTTGTGTTGTTGTGTTTTAAATCTTGAATGAATTTGAAGGGTGAAATGTGTTGAAGTGAGCCTAGAAATCTAGACCAACCTGCTGAGCGTTGGTTCTAGCCACACTCTATTGTAGCATCAGCCAGTCTACCATTGGCCCAAACAATTTTAGGTCCAGCCAATCACAGAGCTCTGTGTCAGCTGTCAGCTTTTCTTTGATCTGATAGAGAATTAAGTCCTTTATTTTGAAAGGACGTTTTGCTTCTTCTTCATCAACAGTGTTAATGGTGAACTGACCGACTGATTTCCATAGTGAAGAATATGTCACACTGTTCATTGCTCTTTATGTTCCTAGCACTGTCACATATACATTGAAAGACAACCGTAGATTCTGCTGAAACAGCTTGATTTAGGCGTACAAGTTCTAAACCAAACATTGACAGAAAACATGTTTTTAATGTGTTCATACAGGCAGTAAAGACTTATATGGCAGCAGGATCATCTCCCTTTAAGGGCGCCTCTTCCAGGTGCCATTAAAAAAGTCCTGGAAGGGAGGACCCACAAAGAAGTTATGGCTGACTGAGAATATAAAAACCAACATAATAATAACTATGACTAAAAACACATTTTTGTTCTTTTGTAAATTCTGATATATTTTAATATTTTACCAGAGATTTTTCAGTTGTTTTGATCAACAGAATTAATGAACAAAATGAGCAGGATGTTTTTAAGCAGACCAAGTGGGTTTGTTTTGTTTATTTCACTTCCTGTTGGAACACTTGGCCTCACTATTTGTATTTTCATGGGTGTTCAACTTTTTTCAGGTTTTTAATGAAGAACATTTGGATCTGGCTCAGCTTTTGAATCCCTACAAAGAAATGACATGTGCTCAATAGAATCATGAAAAATAAAACTGAATAAACAACATTAGATATTGACTTTGACAACATTAATAAAGCAGAGTTAATCAGACTGGTTTATAAATCTGGAACCAATATGGAACCGTGTAGCCCCTGACAACTACGCCAGTCTATTAAAAATCATCATATTTCAATATTTTCACAGTTTTGCACAGAGCTCTATCTGTATTACAGAACATGAGCAGAAATCTTTACATTTCAACCTGAAGTCTCTCCACTTTAGTGGTTCAAAACCTACTTCTTTTAGGGTGTCCTGTAAAGATCATCATCATCATCATCATCATCATCATCATCACCAAGATGAAGCCTGGCTTCACACCAAACTGGATCACTGGACAATAATATGTTATGTTCTCTCAGCAGTTTGTACATTCACCTTTGCTGACTGCAGATCAGAAATTCCTCTTCGGTATTACAGTTTTAGAAAAGTTTTAATGTGAAACAAACTGCATCAATGAGTCTGAAAACATGTTTTCCTTGTTCTCTTCTCATCAAACTCAACACAGAGACACAGATGAACCAGGACACCAGAACCCAAATCCAGGATAAAGAGGATCAGTGAGTGTGGTGTTGAAGGTGTGGAGGTGGGTCAGTGTGTCAGAGGAGACTCTGTAGAAGGACAGAATGCCTAAAGGACAATCCACATACACTGCTACTCTGTTAGAGACAGAGGAAGAAGAGATGGAGGTTTTCACGTTATTGTGCCAGACAGAGTAACCACCGTCAGAGCACTGCAGACACCAGGATTGATCATTCCTTCCAAACACACAGTCTTTACTGTTTCCTTTCCTCGTCGTTCCTTTGTAACTCACTGACATGTGAACCTCTCCTGTCCACTTGACCTCCCAGTAATGGCGATCAGTCAGTGCAGTGCTGCACAGCAGCTGAGGATCAACATCAAACCTGTCTGGATGATCAGGGTATGACTCAACCTCCCACACACGAGCCACCCTCCTGTTGTCATCAAACAGTCTGAGGTATTTATTTACTGTGTTTGTGTCGATGGTGAGCTGACAGGAATCTGACGGGGAGAACAAACAATCCAGCTGCAGTTATTGATCATTTATTGACACTTTGATGATGACTCATGAAGGAGTGATGTGACAGTCTGAGATGGTTGAAGGTGTGCTGCTGTGTTGTCATGAAGCAAATAAAGACACACTTACACTTCCTCAGACCTGGTGTCAACCATCGGGCTCCAGCAGGCTCCACCCTGAAAGGAGGAGGGGTCAGACCATCAGTCTCTTCTAGCAAGTAAACATGGACATCATGGTTCTTTTAGACTGAGAAAGGAATGGTCCAATATTTTAATAAATAGAACCAAACACATTTGCATGGACTATGGAAATGAAGGATTGCAACTGCAATGGGGAACCAGTGGTGAACAAAGAACACATGGAGGTGGAGAAAGAAGCAGGAACAGTTATTCAGATGGAGACAGCTGGGAAGTGGAGCAGGTTGAAGGGCATCAGGGAAAATAGTAGTGTGGGATGGCAGGCTGACTGGCTGAGGGAAGATGAAATACAGTAGGTATAGAAATTATTGTCAAACTTTTGTCAAACCACCTTTTGCTTTAATAACAGCCTTGAGTCTGTTAGGATACTTTTCTGTCGACTTTGCACATCTAGATTGAGCAATATTTGCCCACTCATCTTTACAGAACCATTCAAGTTTGGTCAAATTGGATGGTAGGCGTTGGCGGACTGCAATCTTCAAATCTTTCCACAGATTTTCAGTCTGTGCTCTGACTGGGCCACATGAAGACGTTCACTTTTTCTCCTCCAGCGAGGGTCCTAGTAGTTACTATACACTTGCTACTTCTTCACTGTGCTCTTTGGGATTGACAAATCCTTTGAGAGTTGTTGTATCCATCTCCTGCCTTATGTCTGTCTACAACTCTGTCTGAGATCTTTTGAAAGTGGCTTGTCACCCATAGTCACTTGTTTGCTGTCAGTTGCATTACCAAGCAAGGGAATGCTCTAGGAAAATATGAAGAAAAGGAAAATATGCCTTTGTCTGATTGTGTATATAACTCATATTCAACACGAAGCAGAAAGACAGTGAAGAACAGAAAACATGTTTCCAGTTCTTCCTCCTCTATCAGACGTGTGTGTCTGCAACAGGTGTCTGCATACCTGAGAGTGTCCAGTCTCCAGTGTGGATCCTTCAGTCCAGCTGACAGCAGCTTCACTCCTGCGTCTCCTGGATGATTGTAGCTCAGGTCCAGCTCTCTCAGATGGGAGGGGTTGGAGCTCAGAGCTGAGGCCAGAGAAGCACAGCCTTCCTCTGTGATCAGACAACCTGACAGGCTACAGACACACAAAACAACACAGAATAAACAACACGAGAAAAACAATGACAGATATCTAGCAGGGGAGGGAGAAGAGGCAGACCTGGGGTCCTGATCTTTGTTAAAGCTTTGCTAAATCAAGTCAAGTCATTCAAGCCACATCAAGCAGGAGGCAACAAAGGCCCAGGGGTATGGAGTAAACCCTGTAATGGGTGGGTTGCTGGTTCAAACCCAGGCTCCATCAGTAATGTCAGTTGTTGTGTCCTTGGTCCTTGAGCAAGACTTAAACCTACCTTCCTGCTGGTGGTGGTCGGAGGTACCAGTGGTACCTATTGGTATCTATGTACAGCAGCCTTGCCTTTGTCAATGTGCCCCAGGACAGTTGTGGCTGCAATGTAGCTTACCATCATGTGTGTGTGTGTGTGTGTGTGTGTGTGTGTGTGTGTGTGTGTGTGTGTGTGTGTGTGTGTGTGTGTGTGTGTGTGTGTGTGTGTGTGTGTGTGTGTGTGTACCCACAAGGAAACAAGACAATTTAAAACACAAATTTAGAAAAATATCTTTCCCCTGGTAGTTCAAATATTAATATATTAATGCATTTTATGTGAATATGAACTTTAGAAAAAAGCACTATTAAAATCCAGGAGAAGTGGGCTTGATTAGATCAAACCCCAGAGTCCTGATGCTGACCTGAGTGTCTCCAGTTGACAGTGAGGACTCTTCAGTCCAGAGGACAGAAGTTTCAGTCCTGAATCCTGCAGGTTGTTGTTACTCAGGTCCAGTTCTTTGAGACCAGAGGACTGAGAGCTCAGAACTGAGGACAGAACTTCACAGCTTCTCTCTGACAAGTTACAGCCATTCAGTCTGGAGACACAACAATAGAGTACACCGTTAACATTTAAAATGTTTATGTAAATGTAAAATAAATCAAACTGTTTTCTTGCTAAGCTCAGTTGGTTGTAAAGCAACTCATAATGAAGTGTTTCCTCTAGAAAGTTGACTGCTGCATGAATGAAATAAAACCACACTAAACTCTAATGATGTCTGATCTCTGACCTTGTGTTTGTGTNTGACACACCATGTTATTAGCAACAGTTAGAAGGACTCTGTTTATAGTACATGCAGCAGAGCTGTGACTGTCTGTTAGGGGATGAGACAACTGAAGCTGCAGGTGGATGCTGGAGTCCAGAAGTCCAGAAGCAGCTGCTATCAGCACACACACCCACACACACATTGTAATGCAGTTAAACTGCAGCACTCACCAGGGATTGGCTGGATAAACAAGGCATGTGGGGCAGAGTGAAGTGCATCATAGTCCATCCTGATATTGTTGAGAAGTGGCCCTGGAGATCCATGTGGATCCTCTCTGTCTCTTAAAGATTTCTGCTCACGTTTCCCAACAGTAGAAACTGATATTATCATACAGCAGTCAGTTTTTCTGCTCCCCACTGAGCCCTTTCCCTTAAACAAACCTCCATTACTGCAAAGTTACTGGTAAAATATATATTTATATATACATACATATAGGATATATTTTACCACACGGCTTCCTTTCTTTGCACAGGTACTCTAAGTCAATAAAACAAAACGGAAAAATCTTTTGTGTCATGTTCTTCGTTTGAGATGTCCCTAACATCAGTTGGGGACAAAATATGAACAGTGTTCAACTAAAGAAATGTAAAGAAAATAAACATTTGTGAGGGTTCTCACTTTCTTTGTGCAAGTCACACAGGCTTGTAGGTTTTGAAGTCTGAACAAACAGTGTCGAGGAGTGTCTATGGAACTAGTCTCGAACCCTTCTTGTTTGCTTCTGAGTTTCTTTTCCAAGAGTCACAAAGTGCAATAAAAGTGGGAGAAGTTTGGTTCATTGTGAATTTGTGTAAATTGCGATCAAATTGAGACATAATTAATCCTGGTTGTGTGCAGGGTTTGAATTACTGGGGAGCTAGGGGGAGCCTGGCTCCCCTGAGAGGAGGATGAGCTCCCCTGGATACCCTCAACTGACACACCAAGAGGAGCCCCAAAAAAAGGAGGCAGCCCCCCACCCCCACTGCCCCGCTCTTAATGAAGGTTATCAGACGGACTCCCCCCACCCACCCCGCTATCACGGGGCTCCCCCAGAAGCCTGTGTGTAATTCAAGCCCTGGTTGTGTGTAACTCCTTCACATATGATGTTAATTGTTGCTAATTACTGACCAAAGATAAAGATAAAGAGCTCTCACAAGCAACAACTGTCTCCCTGCACTGTGATCTGATTAAAAAATAACACTTGCACTGTCTTTAAATGTTTTAATGTGCTGATGGTCTGTTATCTCCAAGTCTGCTGTGAAAAAATGTAGAACACAGTTTTAAATATGTAGAAGTATCAGATTGATTAAATGTGAAAAAATGTAGAACACAGTTTTAAATATGTAGAAGTATCAGATTGATTAAATGTGAAATCTGCAATTGTCGCCATGCTGTTTGCTTTTTAACCATTTGGGCCCTTGGCCTATATTTGAGAAATCTGCTGGAAAATGACATGTTCGTAATGAAATGCATATTTCATATATATTTTATTACTTTTGGTCTAATTTTTAAAAGGAACCATTGTGGGATTTGTTAAGATGTATAAATATTAGTGAATGTATCCTTGATTAAGTGTACATCAGTGGCAGACTGGCCATTGGGAACACTGGGACAATTCCTGGTGGCCTGACAGCTCAGTATTGCCCCACCCCCATGGACATTACACTTTCATCAATCAAGCAACATCCACCCCCGACCTTGAATATTATATTATATTATATTATATTATATTATATTACATTACATTACATTACATTACATTACATTACATTATTATATTATATTATATTATATTATATTATATTATATTATATTATATTATATTATATTATATTATATTATTATATTTTATTATTATATTATTATATTTTATTATTATATTATTATATTATATTTTATTATTATATTATATTATATTATATTATATTATATTATATTATATTATATTATATTATATTATATTATATTATATTATATTATATTAATGGACCAAATTATTCACAACCTCAACCAAAAGTTA